>JAQGBY010004113.1:0-17401 GCA_034698785.1 Mycogona germanica | reverse complement strand
AAAAAAAAATCATCGAAATCGGTCCAGTAGTTTTCGAGTCTATAAAGACACACACCCATACTAACATACTCACATACTCACATACTCACATACTCACATACATTCATTTTTATATATATAGATTTTCGTTAATCAATGTATCCTCATTGGTTGCTCACGAAAGGGTTGAACACAATTGAATAAAACTTGAGCAGAATATAGATCTGAAAATTGATCCCGTATGGATGCTTCACCGCATTGCATCGGTGCTCGTAAGGTTTCGTTGCGCTACGAGTGATGCCTGCCAACCGAGAAGGGGCAGCAGAATCAAATAGTCTTTCCCATGCTAATCTGTTTCTGCCTGTTTCCATTGGAAAAGGAAATATGCAAAATGTGCATTGACAAACGCATAATTTAACAGATACTTTATTATGATCCTAAATGAATTTTTTTTGTTAATTTTTTATTTAATCAGTTTGCCTTGGCTTACAATATTACACATACTTTGCTTACAGTATTACGAACGGTTTAACGAAATTGAATACAACTTGAGCTGTAGATAGGTTCCGAAAATTTGTTGTCTAGTGCAACTTATTTCAGGCCTCGATTTTAAGCAATATTTTTTAGATATCAGTAGTTAAAGTTTTAAGCATTGCCATTAAAAATTAAAATTCCATTATGGCGTTTCCATTTGACCAAATGTCGCTGTCGTCGCTCTCACGTGCTACAATTGATGGGAGCCACAGTAGATCCTGAATTGTTAATTACAGGTTCTGTATTATTTAGATGATACTTTAGAGTACTAATTCACAAAATAGGAAGAATATATAATTTCGTTATAAAGCGATTTAATATTTAAATTCGTAAACTTTTGAAAATCAAATTTTTTTAAATTACGTGTTACAGTGATATTGTGCATTTTATGGTTCAAACACAAAACATTGTTTTAAAAAATTCGCGCGTTCCAAATGTCACTGGTGGCCTGTTTTTATATTTTGATTTCGACCAAATACAACAATTAGTTCCACTTGTCGACGATAGAGGCGTTATCCTCAAATGTACCAGCAAATTGAGTGATAGTTTTATTACAATTACATCGTTATGAGCATGCAATTCAAATATATCCCGTAGGGCGGCGCTGACTTGACATTAGAAAATGTAATTTTCGTTCCGAAAATGGCGTTAAAAAATGTCATCGACCCAATATTGTTTTTAGAGAGTCGTTTCACGCTCCGCACATTTTCTCATGCACTCTCGGATTAAAAAGAATATGGGGTTGGGGGATTGGTTGGTTGGCCTGATGGCGGCGTTCCCATCGACCCGAGTTATGAACACAGAGAACTCAGCAGGTAGCCAATGTGTTCAGTTCCGCTTATGAAAACACTTAGATGGAGGCCCAACCGAGACCTACGCGAAAACAAGGCCGCGGTACTGCTCACGTGCGAGCGCAGTAGTTGAAACTAGATAATCTCTTGAAACTTATAACTGGTAATTTAATCAAGGTTTTAAAGATTGAAAATCAAATTTCAATTAATTAACTTATCACGATCACGATGACGCGATTGTAGCATCAATATTCCTCTGAAAAATAATAATTTTCTGTAGCTAATTTTCTTGTACGACGAAGATACGTGGGGCGTATTGAGTTGAACAAACATGGCGATGCACCAGAATTTCGACATAATTTTGAAATTAGTAAGACATGGAATATTTATTTCATCCTGCGTCAACATTTTCATGATGAATTTTCATGATTTTCATGAAACAAAGATAAAAATGGGTAAAGCTTAAATTGCATTACCCATATAACGAAAGTGGAGATGCTACAGAATGATACAGTAGGGCTTCAATGATTTGCAATGCTGGTTATTATTTGACCTTATCAAGATAAGAAAGAAGAGAGGATCAGATGGTAGTATTCATTATGATGATGGAATTGCATGACTGCAATTTGAAACTCGGCAACGAAGATAGTTTAAACGTAAAATTTAACATATCTTCTTGATCTTATTTTATCTTCGAGAAGATATGTTAAATTTTACGTTTAAACTATCTTCGTTGCCGAGTTTCAAATTGTAGTCCTGCAATTCCACCATCATAGTGCTTATCAAGATAATTCAGCATATTTTAATATCGCAGTTAATCTGTTGCTTATCGAAATGATAACTTTACGCGATTCTCGAGTTACGTGCGCTAAACAAGACTACATATAAACAGGTGACATTCTGGTCGCGTGGCCTTCTTATCAGGTAGGCAGTGGGTCGTTGTGACGTTGAAGCCAGAAAGAGAGAGAGAGCACTCAACTATTTTGTCCGCCTTCCGACAGAGATATTGCCATCACCAAGTCGCCGATAATATAGCTCGCCTCATGTATTAGATGCCAAACGTACGAGCTTATCTAAACACACACTCACTTTGCCGTCATCTCTAGTGGGAGGTGGAGGGAGGGCGACTACCGCGACACTAGCGGCGTACGACAGTACTGCACGCATGTCAATTGCTGCTGCATCGGAGCGATATGTCGGTCATAATTTCAAAGCACAACCACCGATGTTATTCAAGTGTCATCCACCATCAGAGTTTTCAAGAGTTACTGATACTGATAATTTGCTGTTGCCAAGCAGAATCGAAGCCAATATCTATTTATTCGAAATCATCCATCGACATGCACAGTCTTAAAAACATTCGTCATCAAATGATTAGTTTCTGACTTCCACAATTTCTGTAATTCTTATATATTTTATAAAGTCGCTCTCATTTAAGCGCCACCTTTTGAAGCAAACGAATCGTTGGTCTGTCTACTACGAACCACCAGAGACATCCATGAACAGATCCTATCGTCCAGACTAAAACAGTTGTAATTCTGGAGACCCCAGGTCTGCAATGTGTACCTGCGAAGCCGGATGTACCTCTGTGAGAGCCAAAGGGATAACAAGGAACGTTTTCCGCCGCTTTTCACCCTTAAGTTAGATTTACACCGGAGAAGATCGTCTCCTAAAGAGCCGATCTTCGTCGCATGGAAGCGAAAAAAATCGAAACTTTATGTTGTTTTTAGGAATAAAGCGAAACGGGAGAGCTTCGAGGAGTGTCTCCTAGGAGCGTTTGTCGCTCCCATCACGAATAGAACTGTTCCTATTGTGAAGGGATCCTCGCATGGCATCCATTTTACTGAGCGCCTTCTGAGCGCTCACTCACGGCTACGCTCCGCTCTCGAAATAGCATGAGCGGCAATGGCTCAACAAGAATAGCGCTCTTTTTTGTGCTCACATTTCACGCTATACTGAAGAATATTTTCATTAAATTGACGTGTAGCCGCGCCATCTATTGCACAAATATTACAACGGCGGATGAATAAAGAACTGCATCACTCCATAGAGTTGTAAATGCAACAGATCGTTGGAGCGTTGGTCGCAGGGGAGCGGAGCACGCTCCTGTCTCTCACGCTCCTTAGGAGCCGATCTTCTCCAGTGTAAACCTAGCTTTTTGACCCTCACAGGTCTCAAGAGGTAACAAGGAGCCATTTGGGTGCTTCGCTCGGTACGTCTACGTGGTTACGCAGCGGAACAGCGGTTGCCATCGCAAAACAAAAAAAAGCACACCAGTGCTGACGTCACCAACGTGGGCGAGACACGACCGCCATTGACTCGAATGGACGCGTCGGCCATTGCAATCGATGAAATCCACGTTTCCGACCCAACGGTCCGTTACCATAACTTCTATGTATGCAATGAACGCGCTCACTGGGTGTTGTCACAGCACTCGATCGGAGTTGGTGGGAGGGAAGGGGGCGTCAGACCTGCATCGAGACTCGTTCCACCACCATCACCACCAACCACCGTCTTGGCCAAACGCGCCCTGCAGTTGCGCCACGAGAGAGCGGGCACACATAGCTCCAGCAATAACTTTTCGATAAATGGAACGACGAAGAAAACCGTTTCACATAAAGACAAGCTGTCTCTAATGGCTTTCGTTGTTCTCGGGACACAGTATATATATATATGGGTGGGGCGCTGCTCTACACACCCGCACTCCCGAAACATCTTTAGCCTAAAGCGAGCGTTATGGAGGGTCTCCGTTTTCATTAGATCAGTAGACGGACTTCGAGATGGGGGCGCGTTTATCGTTCAGGTCTTACCGGATCCTCCGGTCGAGCTATTTCTATTGTCTGACACACAAAATGGTGGACCGTTACTGAGTTGAAGACGTTCGAAATTTTGTGAGAAAAGTGGGGTTTTGTTTTTCGTGTTGGATAAATCAGGTTATTGTTGGGTCGGAAATGGATGGACTTGATGGTTACTTGGATAGGATTTGGTAGACCCGCGACTAAAAATATAGTTTGAAAGAGAAAAGTTGAATGAGACTGCGGATGACGAAACGATAAGTTATGAGTTTGTATCGTGCTGAGTGGATCAGGTCGATTTTGAAAAATTGGGAATTGCAATTTTGTGATGTTAAATGTATGGCGTGATCAAATAAAGCGTTCCTTTTTTTGGTCGTGTTAAATGATGCTGGACACAAGTTTGAAATTTTCTTCATCTTTATATTGTGCCATTTGTAGACTTTTAATCTTAATTCTTTGTAATTCTTAAGAATGTTTTCAAAGAAATAAACGAGCGCACGAAATACAATCAGATACAATACAAAAATATATCTCCCAATTTTCTTTCTTTCATTCAATTAGCATTTAAGCCAGTTTTATTATATTCGGTATATGAAGCGGTGAAACTAAGATTGGTGTAACTCCGTTTTTTAAATTATTGTGTTGGCATGTGAAACTATCGTTTAAAAATGTGACGTAAGGCATAGCTTTTCTATAGCGCCGACAGAGGGCAGCGCAAGTTAAACGTGTGGGTACACGGAACCCTGAGATGACGCATCTTGTAAAACCTCTTTATCTCAATTCGAGAAAAGAAATCCGAGTTCCACCGCGTCATACATTTAATTGTTCCTGTAGTTGGACAATAGCCATCGTCAAATGAGTCTCGAATAGCCTTTGCCAAGTTGGTCGATCAATTCGGACGTCCCCACGGCGACCATTGTGGCAAATGTCTCAATCCGAAGCGTCCCCTGGCGGCCGACGATGAGAGGAGCTCCTCTTTTCGCTCGCTGCCGGTCAAAAGGAAGAGAGAGACACATCTGCGAGAGACGCCATGCGTGATTGCCTATTTGCAGGGGACATCGGGGGTGGAAAAAACTAAACAAAGAGATCGGGACACCAAGATTGCCAGCGTCACATTATTTCGTCGGTGGGGACCACGGCCTGCGACGAGAAAAGAAGAAAAGGCAGTCAAAGGGGTGATCGGGATTGAACTTCTGATCAGTGTGGTGGGGTGGTAGGTTCTGAGGTCCTCCTGCGGGAGCTGACAACAAGGGCCACAGCCCAGGGCACAGAAATGTCCAGTTAATATTTGAACGAGAGAGATTACACGAAAACCCTTTCATGGCTATAGCCGTCGTGTAATAATTTGGGTTGGATAACGAACAGATATAAGAAATTGGCTCGCGTCCAACTATAATAGTGCGTTAATAGTGGCCTTGTTGCGAAAGTTGCGAAACCTAACAAACGGCTTAACAAAATTGAACAAAATTTGAGCTGTTGATAGTTTCTCAAATTTGTAGTCAAATGCAAGTTATTTCAGATCTCAATTTTGTGCATTTCTCGAGATATGAGCCGTTAAACTTTAAGCATTGCCATTAATAAGGAAAATTCCAAGATTGCGTATCCACTTATCCAAAATGGCGCTGTCTCTATCACGTGCTACCAGTGTTGCCAGATGATAATTCCACATCTTCACCTTAGACATGTATTTAACAAAATGGAATAAAATGTTTATCTGTTTTTAACATACTAGATATTTAAATAGTCAAGCGTGTAAGATATTTTAAAATATTAAAAAACGATAAAGATATTGAAAACCAGTGTCATGACATTTTAAATATGACGTTTTCAAATATTTCAAAAACATTTCGTTGACAGGACAGAGCCTTTTGAGTGTAGCCGGGCAATTTCTCTAGGGAAGACAAATTTATTAATGGCTTCTCTTGTGTTGTTTCCATGTACTCTCGTTGTGCAATATTTTTGCAAACAAAATCACATTGGTGAAACACGATCCGTCCAATTAAATTGTATTCCGTTGGCTGAAAAGTGAAAAGAGGGGCAAAACTCGTAAACACTGCCCTAGGTACAATTTCCACTAAAGAATTCCCCGGATGGCACATGATGTTGAGGGGGAAGGCCATAGTTAAAGAAAAGGCAATCGGAGAAATCCCCTAAACAAGCAACCCGAATCCAAATCAAAACCCATAATCAGCGCAAAGTATGTCTGCCTCGTATTCCACTCCCACACACCACCGACGTCATCCTCCTCACCCTCCCCTCGCACAGTTAAAATTGTCTTTTCTTTCTGCTGCACCATTACCTCCGTCTCCCCTCCTTGGACTCAGCATCACCCCCACCAATATCCCACCCACATCTTCAATATATCTTCCTGCTAAACCGTCCCCGTGCCACTCGGTCTGCAACCCCCCCCCCCCCAACCCCCTTCTCGTCCGATTGTCTTCTTCGCAGAAGCCTACGCCCTGGGCCAATTGTTCAAAATTGTCAAACCGCCATTGTACACATCCCATGACCAGTTACCCAATTTCAATGACATTTGCATTAATATAGGATTTAGGATAACGATTGTCGTACCAAAATATATATTACTCATTAATACATTTTTTGACTGGACCGTTCGTGGAGATTAAACTGAGCCCTGGACCATTGCCCGATGTTGCTCCCACTCCTAGCTGAAGACCGCCTCCTCCTATCCTCATCTCGACCATCGATTCCTAAAGCATCTTTCACGAGATCTTGAAACGGGCAATAATTTTTCTTCTTTTTTCTCTTTGCCCCCCGCCTTTCCGTATCTCGCTTAGGGGGAGCTTCCACTCCTCAACGGGTCTACTGTAGAGTACCGCAACTTCCCGCCTGAGACCACTCATGCACCTGTTTTGACATCAAAACTAAGTTGGTCAACATGAGTCTAAGATTAGTAAACCCAGCTCCCAGCTAAGAAGATCGTCTCCTAACTTCCTGCAATATTATCCAACTCGACTGGACAAGATCGACTATGGAGCCGATCATTTTAAGTGTAAATCAAGCATTATGGCGCTTGACTTTGGTGTGCTCGAGTGCAAGGTTGCGTTTGACTTTTAATACCATTTCACTATTCGTCTTCAAAGGTGGGTTCGCTCAATCTCAAATCTGCTAGATAAAGTCCATTCTGTCATTCGACAAATACTTGAAGAAAGCAACTAAATCTTTTCTCAAATACAACCTGGATCCCTCCTGACACTCTTAGTATGATGAGTGGTGGCATACTTGTTTAATCAAGAAAGTATTTTTTTAAATCTTGGAAGTTAAACTGTTTTAAGTCGTAGGTCTTAGTAGTACGGGCATGCCATTCCGATCCGAAAATGTCCCCAACATTCCCGTTTCCACTCGACATTAGGTCTTTCTTCTCTCCCCTTCCACTCTGTTGTATACCGCCACCTTCCTCCTCTACAGTTTCTCGAAAATCCCCACGTCCTGTCTAAAGCATTTGTTACCGCTGACATCATTGTCTTATCGGGGGAGGGGGAGGGGAAACCAGGAGAGCCACTGCGATCCAACTGGCAAGATTTATCTAGAGGCAATACCCGAAACCAGTCAGTCGTAAATCTAGGGAAGTTATTGAATTTTAATGACAGGCGATCCACGTTATGAGATTGTAATGAGATAATGACTTATTACTTCCTGAGAAAACAAAACAAAAAAGCAACCGATAAATTGGACAGAGTATCTGAGAAAAAAACCAACCAGGTTGAATACCTTATGTAATTACAATTTTTAATTTAACGACAATAAATAACTTTACAGTAAATTTTTAGTGAGCATCGCTACAGGAAATTCTGTACTTCTGATATCCGGGGATTGAACAAATGATCTTCCGCGTTGGGAATCGAACTTGAGATCGTCTACAGAACTATCTTTATAACACCTGCGCCACGGCGAGTCGTGCTTACGATATAGAAGAACAAATTTGGGACATAATCAGTTGTATTTAACATTCATGTACTTAAAACTGAAGGACACAAATCCAAATATTTTTTCTGCGATCATTCTAAAGCGCCGTTTACACCGCTAGAAGAAGCAAAATAATCGCAGCTTCATGCAGTTTTCAGGAATAAACAGAAAAGGGAAGCTTCGAAGAGCGGCTCCATGAAGCGTTTGTCAAATTGAAAAATAATCTTTTTTAAAATATCCATTTGATTATTTTATGTTTTTTAATATTTTTATTTTATTTTATTTTTATATTGAAAACATTATTCATATTTGAAACTGTATTCTGGTCTGTTTGGTTGGATCTGTTATCTGGTTTGCTTGGTTGGATCTGTTATCTGGTTTGCTTGGTTGTCTCGTGAAATCGACGACGTCATGCTTTTGTTGTGGAGAGACCATTTTTTAAGTTTGAAGCAAAAGGGAGATTATCCAGAATTTGGTAACGGTTATTTTATTATGAAATTTTGAAAATCGAGATCTGAAATTCCGTCGCTAGCGAATTATGGTGATGTACTAACGGTATGTAAAATATTATGCAATTTCATTGAGCCGTTCGAGAGTTAGTCTCCGAACAGGAAAATCAGATTCTTAGTTTTGTAATCTAGGATATTTACACATGTTTAAAAATTTCAAAAAATAGGACGGTTGTTTATTTTACATCACAGCAGCTGGCTGATTCCCATATGCCTAATTTTCGGGCTCCGACTCCCAAATGGACATCCAATCTCAACGATTATTCAACTACCCACCAAACCCGAGCGACTGATAAACAAATGGGCGCAAGACCAAATAGTGAAAAAAGCGTTTCTCCCCCCCCCCCCCACCTCCTCCCCACTTCTCAAATCAGTACTCACAGTATGATTTGTTGGCCCCGAGCAGGGTTTTCAATTATTCATCAATGGCTCCCGAAGAGGTGAACACACATGTAAACAATCAGGCAACTCGTCCTCCTTTTGTCAGCGCTCGGTAACACGACGAATCTCCAGAGCCGAGAAAAACGTGTATATAGAGGCGCGTTCGCTTATCGATTGGTAAACAAGAGTTAAAGCGGAACCATATTTTCGGGCGCGCCCCCATCGTCGACCAGGATGCAACGCGTCAAGCTGTCTAGAACGATAAATAATCCGCTCCATCAAGACTCTGCGTCTTCTGCGTGAAATATGTCTCCTATATAATGATTGGTAAATATAGATTTTTATCTTTTGCTGCCGTATGTCTTTTTCAATTGTATTTTTTCTTTCTGTTTTGCCTCTCTCTCTCTTTTTGTTTCCTTTATTTCCTACTCCCTTATTTCTCGCTCAGACATGACCTATGGCAGTGTGTCTTTTTTCTTTTTTGCATGACGTTTGGGGGCTGGATTTGGAAACGTGACCGAGACTCCATATAGTAGGGGGCATGTGTGTGTTTTTTGTCGATTTTTTTGTCCAGTTTTTCGACGCTTTTTTAATTCAAATCTCAGACATCATAGATCAAACGCCTCCGGAGCGACACAAAGTAATGTTTCTTTGCTGTGTGGGCGGCGATGGGATGATGTTGGGTGACGTTGAAATGGCTCCTATAAGGATCAAATACTGATGGTTTCGTGGTTGGACAGATGATTTGGCGCGTTTCCCAAATTCAACTCAAACAATCATCCGAACATTGAATCCAGAACCAAAAAATTATTTTTCTAAATAAACTAGTCGTGCCACTTTATCTGCATGTTATACTTAGAGACGTTTGACAAATTTCACCTCTGACTGTTTATCTGCAAAATTATTTTTATATAAATTACGTCACAAAAACACGTACATCCTAACGAGGAAGAGAGTTGAAAGCGATCAACGCCATCTAGCATTAATGAATTAAAACAACATGTCTCATGCTCTATCCATTCATCTGTCTTAAAATAACCAATCATCGTTCAATTGTAAAGTTATCTACATTGTGGTCAATCTGTATATTGCATTGAGTTGATGGCAAAAAGGAATTGCATCCTGATCCCAGACTGCGTGTTTTCCTTTGGCGATGCTGTCGATTTATCACGGGAGGAGTGGGTGAGAAGGTGAGGGCGATGGCAGCGGCCTCGCACGTTCGACACGTGCCGGCTTGTGTAAACGTGACGTCACTGACGTGACATTCAGTTTCTTGGCTTCACTCCCGGATGGGCATCGTCAATATCCTCCCGAGACCTGCCATCATTAATCATTGCACAGTGAATTACCGAACATGTCTTGAATAATAATATTCCGATTGAAAGAATTCCACTCAACATTATTTTGGGAAGAGTTACTATGCTATTGGTTACTCGATGCATCGATATCATTTCATATCAGTAGATAATGTAGCCAAAATTCGCCTAGATACTGTGGTCACAATCCTTATAAATAATGAAATCTTCTCTTGACCATCAGGAAAGGATAATAAACATTGTTTTTGAATAGCTTTGGAATTCATGAGAATCATATATTTTGGATCTCGAGAGGGTTTCAGTCTTTATCTTTTTCGACTCCTATTCTCATTTTTCCTGTCAGAGAGTCATGGAATTCTCCGTGGATTCTGAACTCCACGTCGCCCAAACGCCGCCACCTCACGCCAAAGTCCTGTTTTACTCCACTTATTTCCCATCAATCCTTCAGGCGTGTGTTCCTTTTATCCTCGCCCAAGACTTGAGCTATGCCAATATCCATTGATCATTTGAGTATGTGTGCGTTCTATTTGAAAATCATGTGACACGCGCGAGACTGTGTCGACTTGACAAATCACAGGATCCGTGAAAAAGGACGAGCACTCCTGTCGGTTGAATAGCATGTTTGTAGGTCTTCCCCAGAACCGAAATTACAAAAAAAGCCCGTGTCAAACGTGAAATGCACATACGAGAATCTCGACAGAATGACAATGGGCTGGGCAACTCACGACATTTACTGAAAGAGCAAATCAGATTTTATTTTTTTATTACAAATCTGAAGGAATTCAACCAAGAACTATCCAGGTTATTCGGTCACAAAACCTTCCAGTCTAACATAATGATAAAAACGTTATTTCTCTCTCATACGCAAAAACAATAACGTTAGGTTTACACTGAAGAAGATCGGCTCGTTAGGATCCAATCTTCGTCACATAAGATGAAAGAAAATCGCAGATTCATGTTTTCAGGTGTAAACCGAAAAATCACAGGTTCATGGAGAGTTCGTCAATTCCATTACGAATAGAAATGTTTCTATTGTGAAAGGAGCCTCGCATGGGATCCGGTTACTGAGCGCATTTTGTGCGCTCTCTGAGGGCTCCGCTCCGCTCACGATATAGCATTAGCGGCAATGGCACAACAAGAAGAGCGCTCATTTTTGGGGATAATTTTTCATGCATCCACGCCATCTATTGAGCAAATATTACAACGGTGTGTAGCATCACTCCATTTAGGTATAAATGCAAAAGATCGGCGGAGCACGCTCCAGTCTCCGGTATAAACCTAGCTTTAGCGACTCGAACGAAAGCGACACTGTCGAAACGCCACCAGCGGCGACAATTGAAGCCACCTGATCTGCGCCGTGGTCCCAGGTCAGAGGACGATAACAGCGCCATCTGAACGAATAATTTCAGATTCGAATATAAAAAAGTAATTTCAGCTGTTTTTCATGACGAAACTATCGGAATCTTTATCGCTTTCTCGGAGCATATGCATTTCTATATTCTCCAAGAAAAGAAAAACTTTATTTCGTAAATCATTTCGACCCACTCGATCTCGCTCAGCACCACCGAGCGAGCCCAGCCTATCTTTATGGCATCTCATTCGAAGAAAGCGCCACGATACCGTGAGTTATAGACCCTCTTCTCCGAAAGC
Organism: Mycogona germanica; assembly: GCA_034698785.1. Classification (NCBI taxonomy): domain Eukaryota; kingdom Metazoa; phylum Arthropoda; class Diplopoda; order Chordeumatida; family Chordeumatidae; genus Mycogona; species Mycogona germanica. The sequence goes on along the minus strand of JAQGBY010004113.1, from coordinate 5,519 downwards.
CATTGTCTTTTGCTGGGCGCGCGCGCAAAACGAGTATATATTCTGTATCCACCGGAACAAAAGCTGGAGACTTTTTGATATATCTATATTTCTCCGTTTCCTTATCAGCGCTAGAGTTGCTTATTTTTTTGTGAGCGACTTATTTTTCTCATTTGGCCATCTGTACATCAGCTGTGACAGCAGCGCCATATGTCACTCCAAAGGCATACGTGCACATAAGCTTTATCAGCTGAACGCGCCCCAGCCGCCGCCGCCAACATCATGCCGCTGAAGAGGTGTCTGTCGCCCGCTTTGCCTGATATTCCACTTCCCCGGTGTCATCCTAGGACCACCGCGCGAGGTTATATTTATTAATTTAGTAGAAAAATTGCCCGGATTAGCTCGGAAGTCCCCGTATTTTTAGCGAAATGTTTTTCAAATATTGAAAAAATCCTTTCTCTCGCATTTTAAAAAAAATTATAGATCTTCCGAACGCTTGACAATTTTAATATCTAATCTGTTTGAAACAAATAAATTCTTATTCCCATTTTGTTCTCATGAATTAAAAATAGGAATCCGGTGAGAATAATATCACTGGCAGCATTGGTAAAGTGTTTTTGGTCAAGTGGAGACGCCATCTTTAAATTTTCCTTTTTAATAGCAATCAATGCTTAAAACTTCAACGACTGATATCTCAAGAAATATTTCAAATCGAGTGCTGAAATAAGTTGCAATCGACTGACAATTTTTGGAACTATCTAAAGCTCTGATTTTATTCAATTTAGTTGTGCCGATCGCAAGTAAACGCGAAAGCGGGCATATAATAAAAAAGGGCAAATTTCCAGGATTATAATAAAGATTGCGAACTTGACTTGAACTTTGCACCGTTTCAAAAATCGTTTTTGCTATTAATAATTTTGAAAAAGTTTGTTTTTGTCTTTTTTATGTTGTGCCTAAATAAGACCTTGTAAGACGAAAAAATGAGACTAAATAATTATGATGTTTTGATTAACTTAGGGCTTGACATAATGACGCCATTGAGCTTAAACTCCTTCATTGTTTGTGGTTAGAACAAAAAAAATTTACGAGTACATTTTTTCGTACGAAATAAATGTTTTCAACCTTACGACAACCAAAAATTTTCGAGAATCTAAAAATGACACAATTAACTGGTAAAAAATTGAACTAAGGCGAAAATCGAAATCGAAATCGAATGTCTATTATAATATTCTATTAGAACCATCTCATATCATCCCAAAACAATACAGGGATAAATGCTATTGAAGGTTGTTTTAGTGACAATGGTTGGGGTTTGATCTGCTGGTCTCAGTTCTTCACACTCTTTCGTCGGAACCTCTCTTCTCCATCCGTGGACCACACCCACATGCAGTGCCATCCATATACACACATGTTGCAGTGCACCAGAAAGTCCGTGCCACACGAAGAGCTCGGGGTCCTTCTCCATAAGCAAATATATCTAACATTGAATATTTCGATTTTCTGTCAGTGGCACCCGATTCTCTCCTCTTATTTATGACTTTCATTTGGCGAGCGCCACAATTCCTCAGACGTACGGCTAGGACCGGGGCTAACCCCCCACACCCCCATGTACGTGCGGCGTTGCCGGAAGCACACTAGATACGATGATGATCAGGGAGATGGGGGTCGCTTCAACAATTGGCAATTAGCAAAAACGGTGAGTTGAAAAATAAAAAAAATTTCATTGTTTCCCACCATTTGGGCTCAGTCAAACGCATTGACAAAAATCGGAAAGTGTCCCCACACGGTGTGGCCACAACTAGCGCATAGACAAGTCCGATCCCTTTTTAAAAACCAAAAATGTAGGTCGGATATAACTCATCGCCCCCACCCCTCAGCTCAATGCACCTATAATACGATGAGGCTTTCCGCAGATACCTTTTAGTGGGGGGTGGGGGGATTGAAGGCGGAACACCCGGTGTACAGCTTCCCGCGAGATGCGTCTGGGAATTCGCATTTTGACATGATTTATATCATTGCAACATGATAAATTGCTCGCCGCGTCTTTGCATAAATATTCATAAAGGAGAATAAATAGTGCGACGGCGACGAGGACCGGAGAGAGGGGGGGCCACGGTTGGGGTGGATGGAAAAGGCTAATTCGGGAGCATCGGGAATTAAGACATCGCCGTAATAATTGCCGACGCCGAGTATTCGCATATTTTTCGGTGAATTTTCAATAGGAATACTGCACGTCATCATGACGCCGGTAAACGATATTATTCCAAGTCGAAAACAAGGGATCTTCATATATATATTAAGTCTCTTCATAACGAAAATGGATTTTCTTCATATTACGTGAAAGAATAATATCTGATATTAATTAAATAATAATTATAGATTCGGGATCTAGTGTGGCAAATGTTGCTGGCATCACTGGTAGCACGTGAGAGCGACGACAGTCCCATTTTGATCAAGTGGAGACGCCATCTTCTAATTTTCCTTTTTTTAAATAGCGATGCTTAAAACTTCAACGGCTGATTACTCGAGAAATACTCAAAATTGAGATCTGAAATAACTTGCACTCGACTACAAATTTACGGAACTATCAACACATAAATATTTATTCAATTTCGTTAAGCCGTTCGTAAGAAAGCGCCGAGGCGAATTGAAGCACGCAAATAAAATTGAAGCAAGAAATTGTAATTGTTTTAGAAAGGCCAGTAATAAAATTGAAGCAAGAAATTGTAATTGTTCTAAGAAAGGCCAGTAACACGGCTTACGAATCAATTTTTGTAAATTAGAAAAGGTCTAATTGCAAAATTGCCAATTAATTCTTCGTTAATTATATGAAAACAATAAGTGCGAAATATTTATGAATGAAATCGCGCTAGTTTCCCGAGCATGCCTAACACTTCTTGTTATTGAACGAATAAATCTCGTTTTTTCCTGAATGCACGTTGTCATTATTTACGACGCAATTCCGTAGAACAGGAAGCATATTTTTAGCATCGTGGAACCGGGTGAATAAAATTGAGCCTCATTTGCATCTCGTATACCATCCCCCCGAATTAATGAAATTCGACGCCCCAAGCATGCAGCAGAGGGATTTTCATGCAAGTTGCCTGTCAGCCGCGGATACACACACCCATACACCAACGTCGACCATCAGATCGATAACCCAATCTGCCCGAAACGCAGAGACGAAAACAATGAAACAGACGAAATCAATTTTATAGATGATCGAAAAAAAATGAATTAAGCATTTTCTGATTGCTAATTTTTAAAAATATTTTGTTTTTTGTTAAGGAGGTCCACCAGCGTCTTCACTCTAAACCCCAGGACATCTACATTATTTCGTTGTCCATGTAAGGAAGTGTCCTTGGAGGATAATTGAAACACGAACGCGTCCCGATTGGAAACGGGCAGAAGCGACAGACCCAAGTGTCCTGATCAATCAGACCTTTTCTCCCCCTCCTCCCTTTGCCTGTCACGGCCACACTCGTCCGTTCGACCCACTGACAAATTCCCCTTCCATCAACCATCCTCTCTCTATTCGATGAAAAGCCACAGAAGCCACAACACACACACACGAGTCTGCTAATTACACTGGCAACTTAATGACGAGAAAAAAAGACAGTTCTATGTAAAAATAAAAGTGGACGTCTTGTCCTGGTCATTTTTCTTTCATCAACCGTCATCACTATAACTCTCATCAGTCAGAGGAAATTGAAGAGTTTATTAACCACTTATGTTGTGAACAAGATTTCCACGTTTGATTACAGGTCTTACCCAACATACAGGTATTAGGAACGTGTTTTCTTCTTAAGACGGTCTACAGCTAAGCGATTGTTTCTCAGCTCAGTTGAGTGGGACGATGGAAATTGTTCTAAAATTGTACTTAATGCAAATTACAAACTCGCAATTGGAAAATTTCTGAGGGGATCTCTATTCGTTAAATCCATTAAACTGATTGGAATATAGCTGCGCTGTTGCTATTTTTATCGTATGTAACTTTCTTTTATTGAATGGGACAATTTTATTTTCTGGTAACCGTAGGTGGTCAAGCCAAGTAAGACTGATTTATTTTTCACTTCATTCACCTTTATTTTAAGCAAAGTGTACTTCTTAACGCTATCGTCAATTTTTTTCTTGTAGTCATGTTATTTTGGGGCAATCTGAATAGAATGTCTGATAGGAATTGTGAAGTGCGATTATCATTGAAGTATTATTGTAAGACCCAAACACAGAGAATTATGGTATTCCCTTTTTTAAGAATTTCACTAACGTTTTTAAAAGATCATTCGTGATTATTCAGTAATTGATTGCAAACAGAGGTGCGCTCATAAACACACGTGGCGCTGCGATCGTTAAGGATGGCGCTGAGTACACCTTCGTTTTGATTTTGCATTAGCGTGTCGTCATCAACGATAGATTGAAAATAAGTTTTTTGATGCTGGTTTCACATTCACTTTCAGATTCGTCTGCACCTATTGAGTTGCAAATGGACTTCCACCAACTCTTCATTTGTTTTTATGAGCGGGCATTGTCTTTCCACACCGAATGTGACGTTGGTGTCGCAGCATGGCCTATGGTGACGTTGGCATGGTGACGTCGGCGTAGCTTGTACGGATATTTGCGACTATCGCTACGACAAATAATAATCAAATGTTCTCCTTTTCACCTTAAAAAAGATCTAATGGGTTATCGACGATACAGATCCCTGGAGCTTTTGTAATAAACTCTAAAATAAATACGGGGATGGCCCTGGGCGTTGTGAAAAATTTGCAACTTCTTTGAGCTGAAAATAATTTTTCTTTGAGCTATTTGTTAAGGAGTTTCACCAGCTTTTCCCCCTTAAACCTTTCATATTCGTGGCACATGTCATCAACTTTTGTGAATTGTGGAGAAAAGTATCGCCCTTCGAATTCTCATTTTCTAGCTATTTTGTGGTAAATTTATAATATACAAAATTTATATTAAACAACAAGTAGAAGCCTATGGTATACTTTGTAATAGAAAAATCTGAAACACATATATTGATGGGCTGTAATATAGGGTATGAAACAAGGTCGTCGATAAACAAAGTCAACTTCTGATCTACATTTGACGTCCCTTAAAGAAATTGAAGGTTTGCGAAACACAAAGACAAACGATTTAAGTCACATGAAACTTTCCTCACTACACAAGAAATTGAAATAATTAAAAATATGTGTTACAAAGATGAGTTCAATCGTTTGTCACTGTGTTTCGTAAATTTTCAATTGCTTTAAGTGACGTCATCAGTCTATAATAAAGATCAGAAATAAACTTTGTTTATCGGCAACCTTGTTGCCGACCCTCGAGTTCACTTTATCGATTAATTGATATATTTTGTTAATTTAATTAAATTTGAAAATAACATTTGACATTTTCGAAAACTATGCGGCTGTGTTAAAGCCGCACGAAAAAATTAAAGCTTATTTTTAATGCTTCAGATCGAGTACTGTGTCTTGGAAACTAGTTGCTATTATTTTGTGTGATGACAGACAGCACCTAACATTCCCCTACTGCTTGTCACC
>JAQGBY010004112.1:0-17403 GCA_034698785.1 Mycogona germanica | reverse complement strand
CCAGACAGCGGGCCGTACGCGTGTGGCCAGCCTGCCCCAAACTTCACTAAAATACAACTTCCGGAAATCGCCATAATACCACGGCGCGGCGATAATTATATCTAAATCTAAAATTAATCAAGTCACATGAATTAAAAAATATAAGACCCTTGATATTTATTGATAGGGTTACTTGTAAAACTTGGGATTTACAAGGGCTTACAGGGCATTGAATATTGTTATTACAAAACTATTTTAAATTATTTTTATGACAGCAAAAGATGTGCCGCGTAATTTTTAAATTTAAATAAGAAAACATGTCAATGGGCGTGCCGACCGACAGGTAGATGAGGGCCGCAACTCTTACACCTAACTTAGATATGGCAATTTAGACCATATAAATCAAATGTATTATTCACATTCCCAGTTCATATGAACACAATAATGCTAATTACACACCCCATGCTTAATGCAGTTGCCGAGAACGCACAACCAGACAAGAAATATATTGTAAAATAGGCTGAAAAAGCACAACACCATTGCTCTCAGGGGCCGCATGGCTAATAACAAATCCAATATGGCGGAAAACTAGCTCCGCTGAAATGCGACAAGTTCTGGGTTTTATTAGCCAGATCAAGATGTTGAACGGCCTAACTGTATTAATAAATTATGAAATAATTTATTCTTGAATATATTTAACAATTATTATCTTTTATGCAACTTCAAACTTACCTGTGAACTGAATTTTTAACCACTGAGAAAAGCCAGTTTTCCCCAATGCACTGTCAAGGATGTATAAAGAATAGAGCCTAGGTTACATTTCAAAGTCTCCTATGAGGCTACTAGAGGCGCTGCCAGTATATGTACAATGCGTGCTGAAGCTAATGAAAAAAATGAAGGGATATCACAACGAGATGAATGCATTGCTGCTAGAACGTATAAAAATCTCGTTGGATTCCCCATAATTATGGTGATTGCGTCATCTACCGGCCACTCTAGTAACTAAAATCGAAATGATCTGGTAACATAAGACAATTCAATCCGGATAAGAATAACGCGCGTAAATATTTAGTTCTTACTTTAACCTGATTAGGTGAGCGAGAATTAATGTTTTTAACGCATCCAGTGCCTATCCCAGCTCATTTTTCATTTTGTGTGAACAAGAATAAGAAACAAGATGGCCGATTTCTATGAAATTTATGAGCTTGTATTTTGATTTCTCGTTTAATTTAAAGTCTATCATTAAATAATAGTCGATTGTGTGGTGGTTTCTCTGCAGCTCCATTGATGTGATATCAACGCTTTAGAACATATTCAGAAGTCGTGGGTGGTTTCAGCACCGCCTGACAGGTAATATTGAAGCGGCATTGGGTGTTCAATCATAGATCACGAGATAGCATAGCCCTGCGGGGCTTTGTGGTCGAATAAATTAGGAGGGGCCAGCTGTCAACCAGAAATCCTGCAAAATCACATCAGTAAATAATATTGGACAATACCGAATGCATACGACCCGGTGGTGTATTCGTAGCAAGGTGATTTCGTTTTTAAAAGGTAGCTGTCGTTGCCTTTTCAGTTGGTATGATTTCAGCAATCTGTCACAGATACCGCTTGCTCAGAAACCTAAAGCTGCCTAGGGCAGTCAAGTGTGAACAACTATTTTTAATTACACCTTATCTTTTCTTGTGAAATGGTTTTTTACAGTGAGTGCAGGAAAATGCAATTGTCGACTCGTCGAAGCGCAGTTGGTTAAGCGATGGACTGTGGTTCGACGGCCCCTGGCTCGATTCCCGGCGCGGGCTCTCGATTATTCGATCCCGGTGTAATGGTGAAAATGTGCCTCTTACATAGTGCCTAGGCACTGAGAGGGGTACAGAAACTTCTGTTGCGATATGCACTTCAGTGACTTAAAAAAAAAGTCCAATTATGATTGGACCCCCAACAAACAGGAGTTCCGAATTTTAATATTAAGGGAAATAGATTGTCGTAGCCAAAGACGAAATTGCGAGAACTGTTTTATGTTCCAGAATTATTTTTTGAGCACATGTCGTTTTTCCTAGCATAAACAAACTCTAATTAATTTCCAGGACCATGCGGTTCAATGGCAAGGAGTTATCGGCGCTGGCGTTGCAACCGTCCTACAAGTTTGATAAGGAAGGCGTTCTTGTGGTACGGGAAAAGCAGGATGGAATCTTCAGAAGAGGAGACGGTTGGTTTTAAACATATAAATGTAATATCTAATGGGAACTGTTCCTATTGTCAGATCGTAGCTGGCACATAGCCGAGTCAATGCACATATTCTGTATTTTAAAAAAAATCTAGTCCACAAGGAACGCTGGTGCCGATTACGTGGGAACATGCTGTTTTATTTCAAGAATCGAGATCAGGTACGAAGCGAATAATTTCATAGAGCTTGGCTATTCTTGCGTTTTCACAAGATTAATGAATATTTCAGTTGACCTCGGTGGTTTTCAATGCCTATTTAATAAAATTTATCGTTTGTATCATTATGGGGATAATTTTGGGATTTTTCTGGGTTTTTGGTTAAGGTGCCATTTTAAATTAATGTGGTTTATCATCTTCAGTATTCCGAACCGACAGGAGTAATTGTCTTGGAACAATGCACTGTACATTTGGATCAGACTGGTGAAGATGGACCATACTCGATTACAATAGGTAAGACAATTTAATGATATAAATTACAGGATCGATTGTTGTCATCTAAATTAACTATAACGTCCATTTTGTTGTTAATGGGACTATGCTAATTTTTTTTACCCGATTGTAAATACAGTTGTTTCGTTAACCGAGAAAGCTCTATAATTTTAATTAACTGATTGGCTATCTAGTTTTCGAAACTGATGGTGGGAGTACTCAGTTCTATGCGTCATCCTTGTCCGAACGCGACTCGTGGATTCAGGCCCTTCACATGGCCAGCTACGAATACATGCGTGCTCAGTTGAGAACGCTCCAAGATAAACTGCAGGAGAAGCTGGGCAAGAAGAACGATGATGTTGCTACCCCTGAAACGTTAGCTAGGACGAAATGTCCGGGTAAGCTTTTCCGAATGTCCGGGTAACAAATTTTTGTAACTGAAATAAAATGTGTCTACGCTGCCTTTTAGTGTGCATTACTAAATTGTTTCATTCGTCTTAGTTCATGAATTGAATCATACAACTTGAGAAATTGAATTCTCTGTTTTTAAAATTATTTTCAGAAGCTGAAGAAATCTTGGAAGTTAGTTTAGGTAAAGCTTTCACGCCTTTTTTTACTTGCTATTATTGAAATTTGATATGAATGCTGGGGTTACATTTTACTTGCATTTAAAACTTCAGCATGCGACAATCTCATGTGTGACGGCGATGGGACACCCCCGAATCCTGTGATATTCGTCCAGTTAATGCCTCCCAACCAACTATACTGGATTAACTGTTCGCAGACTGAAATTGTACAGGTATCATTGTCATCTACTTCCTGTTAAAACCTCGCTTCCAGTTCAATACGAGTAAAACATACGTTATGGTTCATAGGTTTTCTTGTCTTTATAACGAATTTTGAATCTGTCTTTCAGAGAAGCAGTAATCCTTGTTTCCTGACAACCATCAGTTTGAGAGTTGCCGACCTGTTGAAAGCCAACACCAAAATTAAGTTATCCGCTTACGACATGCGAGAGAGACTAACAGCTACCGTGAGTTCTTTTGTTGGGTCTACTGATTTTATTAATATTTCATAACCTAGTATTGATATAATTTACTATTTTGTATCCTGGTAGATGACGTGCTTGGGCAGTGCAGTGTTTCCGGCAGAAAGTCTGTCAAGGACTGTGAAAAGCGCTTTCAGGCTGCCCTTGTTGTAAGTGAACGATATGTTTTTCTGTTTTAAGTACCGTTAACCTCTGTTCATTGCACACCCCCAAAAATCATATTCCACTCTCCGACCCTCTCCGTTTAACACGCCTCATTTCGTTTAGCTCTCTAGCTACTTCACCGTGAAGAATTAAGATAAGTAGAAAGAGAGACAGCTAAGCAATATGAGGCATATTAAACGAAGAGGGTTGGAGAGTGGATTATGATTTTTGGGGTGCGCGCAATGAACAGAGGTTAACGGTAGTTAAAATCATGGAATTTTAAAATTTTGATTACTGTATACTTTTTAAAAACTTGTTAAATCAGTTAGTCCTGGCCGCCTTCCTGATCGAACATGATGTTGCTGCTTGAATCTAAAGGCATCGATCGATCGTATACTTTTCAGATCGGGCGATGGAACACCAGTTGGTTTTGTATCCATATCAGCGTGGCAAATGGCTTCGGGAGCTGCGCCAGAAGTCGCATCTGTCGAAATTAGAAATACGAAGCAAAGCGGAAATAATGATCACGTAATATTGCCTTATTTTTTTTTTAGCTATGTAATATAACATTGGCTATGTACTCGACAAGCATTTACCCTTGTAAATTACATATGCTACAGTAGTATATATTGATTGGTTATTTATTTAACATGTTCGTTTTTAAATTGAAGACCGTGCTCGTTTTCATATTGCCGCCTCAAAATTTGTATGACTCGTCGCAGCCCAGTCGGTATTGCGACTGACTGCGGTTCGGCAGTCCCGGGTTCGATTCCCGGCGCGGGCTCCTGTAGTGCGGTTGACTACAGTTGATTGGAACAAACATGTGTTTCGTGTGACCTATTATTATCTTCGTGGTGTAAAGGCTTATTGGTTTTTGTTCTGCAAATCCAGCTAAATGAGGTTCTCACCAATCCATCACCTCGGCACATGCTTCCGTTGAAATGTCAGTTACCACCGTTCGGAAATTTGCACTCCCTCTACGACAACATCACATCCCAGACGTACCGATTTCACACCGGACTGGGCGCCGACCTCGGGGTTCACGAAATAATGGGAGAAAGCAAATTCTGCTACACATTTCCGCAGGAAGTGGTGTAAGTTTATTAAGTCAAGTATCAACTCTCATATCTGTATGGCCTTAAACCAAAGATTTACATTTTTGTAGTTTCAATATAGGAATTGCACTTCGATCCTTGTAGATGGCAAGTAGGAATTCTTTCTCAGTCTGTTACTTTTTGCAGGCAACTGTTTATTCAAGAAGAAAAAGATCTGCTTCACGCATTGACATCCATCAATAATGTGAGTAGATGCACGTAGAAGCACGCCCGTATATTGTAGGCAATTTTTGCGTAGCGGCAGCAAAATCATGAGGCCAAATTTGTCCCCTTTTTAGCTGAAAGATGAATGGACAAAGCGCCAGACCGAGCTGCTCGATAGACATTTGCACCTCATTAATACATACACCATGGCCCTACATTATATGGATTCCCACGCTGGTATAGATTCTCACGCCAACCAGGAAGTCCTGTTATTGAAAATCATGATTTGTGTTGGCTGACAGTTTCATCGATGTTTTTAATTGACTCTTCCCCAGGATCCAACTTTAAACCTAGTGCAATTAAGAATTGCCAAAACTTGGAATTCGTCCCTGTGAACCTTCACTTGCAGAGAATTCGGGTCCACGATGACAGCATTAAAAAACGTAACAAATATACCTCTTCTCTGTCAGAGGATCCGCCGATTTGGATAATTTATTATTTCAATAATTTTTTCATGTTGCAACTGTTTCTTGAAGTAATTCTTTTTCCGATACTGTAGAAGGGATTTTTGACGTGATAACTGTAGGAGCTTTCGCTGCCCATTCCAGGTGCTATCGCCATGGAGGTTTATCACGTTTCAATAATTGCCAATCTCAAAGGTAAGAAATAGCAATTATAATTTTCTAATTTAGAACCGGCTACGTGTGATAAATGAATAACTGTTTGGTATATGAATTTTATTCGGCTGCTACATTATAAGAAAATCGCTTCCTTTTGTTTAACGTAATTAATTATAGATTGGTGAATGCAACCGAAACTGTTGCCAAGATAAAGCAATTGAAATCGTGTCTTGGTGCCATGTTGGATCAACTTGTCAAGCATGCAGAGAACAAGGCGGCAGATCTGCTTTACTCCACAATGATGGACATATCAACTAAAGTAAGCCAATATCCTTCACTTATTCATTCAAGCATAGCTTCTTCGTTTGCTTGCTAAGATTCTCCTCTCAACGAGTGCCTGGCCTTCTTGCTCAGTATGCTTTTTGCACATCTTCACATCTACTTAACAGGGTTTATTCAAAAATTGCAATCGACTGGTGCACGTTTATTTTTTCTTTGGTTCTCAGTTAAAACATTTTCACCAGGACCTCTGGGTCGAATAAAATAACCTTGCCGGGAATCGAATCCGGATCCGCCGAGCGCCACTCGGTCGCTATACAAACGGGGCTTTTCACGGAAAATTCCTTTCCCGTAAACTTTCTAACTATTCCAGTATATCTTGCGGACCCAGTACCCAGCACAAAAAAATTGAGTGCTCCCTTGATATCGACTAATACATACTCAAATTTTTGCACAGGCCCATCAGCTGATCGGTATTTGTGAGACAGCGCTGATCGATGATGCGTGCAGCATGTTCGAGGAACTGCGTAACTCGCCCGACGACTCCGACGATGCTGAAACCGTTTCAGAGGTAACCAACGCATCCGAGCTGCTGAAGACGCCAGTCAACAAGATGAAGAAAAAGTCCAAGGAACGATCCCACTCTCTGGATGGCTCCTTCCTGGCCGCCTCCGGCTTGGGCGACGCGGCCAGCCTCAGCTCCAAGCAACTGGAACGGCTTGCCACCACCAACTCGGCTCTAGTGATCGACACGGCCAACGCGCGTCTGGCGGCCACCGCCACTAAAAAGTGGGACACCAGCAAGAAGGAGAACAACTCGCCGCGCAACTTGCGGCGTCGGGCGGTTGCTCGCATGACGCGGCATGGCAGCCTCAAAGAGGACAAGCAAAAACCGTCGCGCACGTCGTCGCTCGAGTCCCGGCGGTCGGACGTGGGCACCAAGCTGGCTGAGTCCACCCCACCCGATAATCGAACTGAGACGCCGATCGATGGCTGCGAATGGATTGGCGGTGACGCGAGTGCCGGTGCCGTCACGTTGGTGCAGATGAACAACGCCAAGAACGAGGGAGGAGACAACGGTGGGGGTGGCGTTGCCGATGCGAGGCATGCGTGCACGACTTCACCGCGCTTGTGCATAGTCAATCGGAGCAAAAGTCCGGATGAGCCCGAACCCTGGGTATGCGCTGACTACCTACGGTTATTGATTGGAGGGCTCATAGTGTATTTTATTACATGAGTTGCAGGAGATAGCTATGGAATAAAGACCAACGAATGGTTGATAAGATAACTAATTTATTCAAATTGGCACTTTATAATAAATTTGAATTTGTTCTTGAGCAATGAATTAAAATTAGTCCTAGGTAAGAAATGTAATGTTACCGTGCTTCATGGCTCATTCATGTTTAATTGAAATTTCACCTGGATGGTTCATTCGGCCAAACTCAACTACAGTTTTAAAATTTACTATAATTTTTTTTATTTCACTGTAGTGTATATCACAACAGGAGTTTCTGTACCCCTCTTGGTGCTTCGAAATTATTAATTAAGTATAATTTTTAATTCATTTTGATTATTTTGAAAACTAAAAAACGATTTTTTAAAAACGAATGGGAATATTTTTATTGAAAGGTAATGGCAAATTAGTTTCTCCGAAAAATCGGCTAAATAATTTTAGTGTATCAATGTACATGCGAATTTAGATGCACAACCGACTAAGCATCCTGGTTTATTTCCAGGATCTTACCCAGTTGAACATCGAGGCCAGTATCATGTGCATGGCAAGCAAAGTGAAGGGCCTGTGCAAATGCTCATCCAGCGAGAGTCACGACGTGACAAACGCCAAGGGAGGCTTGAATCATTCGCAGTTCGCCCAGATCAACTGGGCAGCCGAACTGTCACCAAGCATTAGGAAGTTGTCACAGGCATTGGACTGCCTCTTGAAAACTGCCCATCTCACTCATATCATTTATTTATTAATGGTAGGTTGGCTTTCTGGAGTTTCGCCATTCTGGTGTGACAGAACCTCCGATTCTAGATTCATGTTAATTTATTTAAAACTTGTAATTATTTTCTTTTTTATTTTAGGAACCATCACAGATAACGTCTCAACAAGCTGTTATCCAGCATAGACGAGACATAGTTTTTACAAACGCGGTAAATTTCTTGAATTTTTGGGATTATGTTTGTTGTTTATTGAACAACGTGTATCAGTAACTAAATTTTTTTTTGTAATTCCTTTTTTTTAGCTGACTTCGGTCGTAGTTGGCATAATGAACAAACTGTGGTGTCACACGCTAGACTCCGTGTTCCTCACCCGAATGTACAAGGTGGGATTGCTGGCTCATTTTGAGGGTCTGCTCAGTTGCCACGGCGACGAGATGGGGATGATGGAGGACATGGTGGCGGCGCTGGAAGACGTCGGACGAGTGCTGTTTCGGATCGAGGAAGCCAAAGACGACGACGTTCCGTCGGTACCAAAGGTGGAAGGCAGCAGGTGAGCTAGACTCTGGTGCTAAGGTTGCTCTTTTTAATCTTTGCCAGTTGATTGAAGAAATAACTTCTTTGACGTGTGCTCATAGACATGGGCTCTTTACCTAATTTGCGTGAAATCTACAATTTATTATATTCATTTATCCAATTCGATTCTAGATTCCTGTTTGTGGTTCGAATACCCATCCGAAAGACTCTTTTCAATCAACTACCACCGGAAGCGTCAAAAGGTTTTTCGTTTTACGTCACTCCGGCTTTCTTCAACATCGGTATTAACGAACAAGCCACTATCGCAGAGAGGTAATGTGGTTTCATATATAAAACATTCCTAACTGCTGTGGTAGAATGGAAAATTTCTTTATATCCCGAGTATTTAAAAATGCACGAATTCATTCAACCTCAAAATAATTTCTGATTATTTATTTTTAATGTTTTAATTAGCTGGGAATCATTAAAACTTGGTACAATTTGCGCTATGTTTAAGAATGAGTTCGATTATTGGTGAAAAATAATTATTACTTTATTTTCTGTCCATGTATTTCAAAGTGAGGCTTGATGCTGCGAACATTTGAACATTCTGAATTGTTTGGCGCTTAAAACGTTTGCCCTGAAACGTCTTATATAATATGTTGTGGCCACGTCTCTCCCACAGCTTTAGCATTACGTTGATTATCGTAAGATAAATGTGAAATTATATTTGTTTTTGTAAATTTCGGATCACCTAAGTCAGTAAGTCAGTTCTGAGTCCAGTAACAAGCTTCACTTATTCTTTAAATTACTTCAATGATATCATTTTCAAATTTGTTTGTTATGTATAGGTATATCTCCAAATTTTTTTCGTTATTCTATTGCTGCAATCTGTATTGTCATTTTCACAAATTTTGGGCACACTCGCACGGTCAAACGGTACATCTATTCATTCGATTAACATGATGCTTTCACATAATTTCGCACAATTCGTTCCTTATGAGTTCACGCTCTACGTTCACGCAGTTGTGTACTCGCGTGGAAACAATGTTGTCCACAGTTCTTGTTAGTGTAGGCAATCCCTTTGCCACATCTTTTAGTTTCAAAAGGTAGGACTTCCAAAACTTGGAACCACTTGGACGTGATAAATGTCACCTCATTCCATTTACTAATCCATGACATCAAGATGCTCCCATACCCTTAGATTTTTTTTATCGTCCACTTCCCATTTTCGAGGTGGTCATATTAGGTATTGTCAATGTGGAATGTTCCAGCTTCATTGTTTAAAATTTGTTTGCAGGGAAAGGTGTAGCCCTTCTTGCATGCACAGTGTTCCTCTTTCTGCCAGGTAATAATATATCGCACTTGCATTTCCATTTTGTTAATTTTTTTTAAAGCATCATACAATTTTTCGTAATTGATGTTGTGAAAACATATTTCCAATGCTAGAATCCGAATTATTCATTTTTCGTTAGAATAATTTATGTTCCTGCGAAAACTTGTTATTTTTTTTTTATTAATTTAAAGTTTATTCATAATTTTTCAAAATTTCGTTGATGTTACCGCATCCCTTTAAAACGAGAAGCAGATATAACGCCATGCGTGTGGCTCTATTTTCAGGAAGAGCATAGCTTGCATGTACACCAACGCCCCTACCCATAACAGGTAAATTGACCCATACATATTCGCATCCCATCTGAATTGATCACGATTTTCTGTAAACCTGGATAGTGTTATACTGGTTTTATCATCTAGTGAATGATCTGAATGATCAGTTCCGATTTAGCCGCGCTAGATCATAAAATTGAAGTCGTTGCCTAGTCAAACAGGTTCAAAGGATTTATACGATCCAACACAAATATTACAAGCAGTTATATCTCTTATTTTTGCACGGTTATTGTGACTGCTTGGTATCGATTGAGTTGAGTTTCTGTTTTCTAGCTTGCTTGACTTTCAAACTGGTTTTTATTGCACGCGACATGGGTTCGCATGTTTTCAAACAGTAAACCTGATGCCATTAATCATACGCATATAATTATCAGAATAACATGGCCAAGTCATATTCATCACTAACGCATTGTACACAAAACTGGCACTTCACAAAAATTTCGCCATTCATTCATCCAAGTAAGACTTTCTAGTTAGAAAGCGATCACCTGTCATGTTGGTCAGTTGTCGTAAATGTGGAGTCTGGTTACACTCGTGGCCTAAATGTGCTACCTTGGATTAAATATTTGCAAATGCAGCATTATTAGATGTATTTTTTCTTATCAACGATTTATTTACAAACGCAACGTGACGTTTGTCTTGGTCAGGGTGCAAGTGCATTGTAGTAGTAATTGGAACTCAATTTCCACTAACTCGTAGACCTCGTAGAGCTGGTTTTCAAGTACATGTGTTTTGTGGAGTTTGATAAAATGTATTCGTACAACTACTAACAATTGCGATTGATCATGCCTGCTCGACCGATCTGTAGATTTAAGAACATGATACTTGAATTGTTATATTTTCTCATTAATATTTTTGAAATTCGACTAATGATCATATATCCAATTTGAAATAAAAGGCCAAAGCAAACACTGGAACCATTTTTGAAAATGTTTATTACGTTTTTTCTACGTTGTATCAACGTATCAACTCTCTAGTTTAATTTTGAACAATGCAATTTGACTATTTTGTTTAATAGTTGTGGTTTTGTGTTTCTACTAATTGCATGCTAACGTTGGTAGATATTTATAGTCTGCCTATTTTGATGCCAATGTATTATTTTGCGTACTAATAGCTTGGATCGAGTTGCATGCCATGCATTTTGCAACTTCGATAGGATGGTCTGCTACCTATCCTCTCTTTATTAGGTTTAATGTATGCCTTTAAAATTTTTCAGTTGAATCTGGTTTATATTTGATACCCACTTCTGCATAAACTCAACCATTGATACAGAACCAGTTGCACAAGGCAATGTCATTATTTGTGTTCACGTAATATCACTGGGTATTGACAAGCATTGTTTCAACTTGCATCAATCTTGTGTTCTGTTTGATTTTTGGCGCAAGAATTTAATTTTTTTTCAAATTAATTTTTAGCAAGTTGATAAACGTGTAAATATAATTTCAAATATTTGGGTTGGCAAACCGTAAATGGTACAGAATTTCACTCTTTAGATTTACAGTAAAATGCTTGTAATTTGGAATTTTAACCAATTGCTTTTGTACAATTGCTGTAACACACACTTCCTGTTTTTTCCCCGAACAGATTCGGCGATATTTCTCTGCAAGATAAAATAAATAACGAAGGCCTCGATAGAATTCGAGAGTTCTACAACAGGTATCGTCAGGTTCCAATTACTGCGGAAAAGAACAGAAGTAAGTTTCTGGTTAAGTTTGTAATGGTTGCTTCATGTATGAGCATGTAGAAAATATGGCGAATAACCATACGACCGACAGCTTCTGATTTCAATGATTTTCCACCGATGATGTTAAACTTGTTTCTTTCTGTTTTCTGGAAATAGGGCCGTCTATTTCTGAAGTATCAACAGTATTAATACCAGATCTTTTAGACAAACTGGGCAATCATATTCATGCGAGAAAGAACAAGAATGTTGAAATTCTTCACCTCTCCGCGCAGGTAAGATGGCTCAATTGACGTCAAATTATTGGCGCATGAAATTTAAACGACTGCGAAATAATTTCGATACATTATTTTGATGTCCTAGATCACAAGACTTGTTGGCGGGTTACGATTCACCAGCTGCAAGAGTGCTAAAGATAGAACGGCCATGTCGGTTACATTGGAACAGTGCATGATCCTCAAGGAGTATTTCGATCTCGCCGATCCCGAATATTTGAGGGCGATCGAATGTATGAGGGGGTATGGAATTTTCGTATTTGAATCCATTTATCCAATAATTTCATATTTCAAACTACACTAGTACTTCCAGCACGCACGGTATTTATTGGCGAAATGAGAGCCAGGTTATATCTGCATGAAACTTGTTTGGGCAGTTTGTTGTCGTAGCAGTCAACCAGGAAACATTTCACGCATTCTGGAGAACTCTTTGTTTGTGAAATGTGACAATTAAATTCGGCAAGCTTGTTGACCTGTCGTTTTTGTTTTGCTGGCAGGGAGGGAACCAGACGAGAAAATACTCTGAAGAATACCGGGGTAAGGAAGTACGCATTCAACAGTTTGCATCTCATGGCATTGCCTCGACTGTATCGGCCACCAGGTGGCACCTACGGCAACGTTCAGACCTGAGATTCCATTCATTTTTACCAGTAAAATGCATAATAAATGTGGTTTGTGACTTAATATGACATAAATCAAACAAGGTGCTACACGGTCGTCACCAGTGGTGTCACGTGGCAGTTGGGCTATTCGAGGCTGGAGAAGCACAGTCGGCGTAGTTATTTATGAATATTTGTATTCTTGAAATTTATTTTTCTTGTTTCCTCCATTACCTATATAGCCGGTTAAACACCCTATTTACTAGTAAAAATCACCTTTTGGATTGGATATTTATGGTCAAACAAATTTTGAGACATTTTGCTGAATTTGAATATGGAATGGGTTCTTGGAACTCAACAATATTTATACTTAAAAGAAAATATCAGTTGGCAAACGTTATCGCATCGCATCTGTTGATGTTTGAAGCACTCGTTAAAACACGCAATTCCAGTAATACTCTTAATAAATTATACGTAATTCAGCGCGTCTGAGATTATTATAGGACACGGAAACACTCTTGCATTCCAGTGGCATGAGTGAATTCTAAATCTTGGTTGAAGTTTCTGAAAGTAAATTTTAATTTATCATGGCTACTCGATAACTAGTATTCTAAATTATTTAATGGTTTTCTTGGAATGTATGGACATCATTTCCCATCCTTTTTCTTCTAAATAGAATGATAAAACAGGGTACTGCTTGAATCCCTTGTTTCCGGTGGCGAGCGGATGGTAGGTGTTTAGCGAAGAAAATTCCATGTTCGAGTCCGAGCATTTTATATTCTTATTACTGGAACTGTAGTACAGCCCAGTAATACGATTTGTGTAACATTTTAAAGAAAGGAACTCTTATCCAGAAATTTGCTTGCATAATTCGATGTGCCTAGAATAAACGAAACAGCTTTCCTTGTAATTTTCTTGATCCCATGTCGTATAACACCGGTGCGATTCAATTACAATTACAATATGTACCCGCAAGCAAACCCCGGTGGGGCTTATGACGGGGATCGAAGGACCAGTTGGGACAGATTTTGGTGCTGTACTTTAACAGGCACTGGATCTGAGACTGTAAGATCATTCCACTGACGGTAAACTCTTGGAAAATAGGAGTTGATATATGGGTCTAACCAACAATATTAGTATTTTAGTATGACCCCATTCTCCTTTGCCTAGTAGATGCGAAACTCACAATTTCCCCAATGTTAACATTACAATCGCCCTTCAGAATACGAGCCAAGTACCTAATATTGGTCGCTTTTCTACGATCTTCCAACGTTTCCCACCCTAATATTGACAGCATGCCTGTGACACTGTCCGTTCGACCAAATCTAACAGCCCTTCTTTGGACCATTTCAATTTCACCTATGAGCCTCGCATGATAAGGATCCCAGACTAAACTACAATATTCAAGCAAAGGTCGGACCAAAGAAAAATTCATTATGTATATTATAATAGCCAACTAATTTCTGGTTGACTCCGCTGATCCTTTGAATGGGAAAATTATATCAAGTTTCATTTCTAGTGATTGGGCCCGATATCCCTCAAGTGAGAATTTGTTCAAAGTTTTTATAGGCCTGACAGCATTCCGAAACTAGTCTTTTCAAGCATCCACCCAACATGTTAGCCAGTGAGATTAAGAATCTAATGTTGCACCAACGTGTGAAGTGTGCCCCAAAAAAAGGAGCATGTTAAAATTTACAATTAAAATTGGAAATCAAATGAAACTTGGATCAAATGAAACTTGAGCATAATTAAGACAACTGTATCCCCTTTCGAATTCCAAGACTCAAATTTCAAATTTCTCGCTATTAAAGTTGCGCCTTGTCGGTGGCGCTTGTCGATTGCCAATTACCGTTGCAATACGTCACTTTCCTCCTTAAATGTCCTGGTGAAGCTGGAGATCATTGTTCTGCAACAAGTATCCAAATAAAAGATGTATTTTAAGCGAATTTGAAGAATATTTGTTCGGAAACTCGTTAAGAAGACATTTGGCTTCATAATTTGTTATTATGTAGCATTTTTATCTTAGGTAAATGGCATTTTTGCATCAAAAATGAGCAAAAACGCGCTACAAAGTGACATATTGCAACGGTAATCGGCAAGCGCCACCGCCAAGGTGCAACTTTAGCAGCGAGAAATTTGAAAATTGAAATTTGAGTCTCGGAATTCGAAAGGGGATATAGTTCAAGTTGCTCAAGTTTCATTCGATTCGATTAACGATTTACAATTTTAATTGTAAATTTTAACAACCTCCTTTTTTTTGGGCACACTATAGTGCTTGAGAATATCTCACTTTTTAGTTGGTGCCACACAGAGAAACGTTTTTTCTCAGGTTCGCTTGGTCGAAATCAGTAGACTCGGTCTTGAAAAATATGGCTGGAAGAACTAGATCTATATTTAGATCATTATTGTGGCTGGTGGAAAGTGAACCATATAATATATTGGTCTAGTTTCTAGAACTTAATTATGTTGACATCTGTTGATCTCCGTTATCTTACTGTTGTACGTACGAATAGGCGACAATATTCATTTTGTCACTTGTCAATTTGATAATGTGTATTGCAATATTGTTTCTTGAAACTAGACTGAAATTAAAATAATATCTGTTAGAGTTGTAAGCTACTCATCGTTATTGAATAGTTTCGAATACATAAATTGGTCAATACATTAGAGTAATTAAATTTTAATATCGATTGGTATCAGTTGTGTCAAATCACATTGAGTCAAAACATATACATGAATAGGAAATAATTAAAATCGTAAATATATAGAACTCTGGTAAAAACAATCTTAATTTTGTTTCAGTCCAGACATGAATGGCATAAGTGTCTCAGTTCAAATCTAGTTTTCACCAATTGCTTGGAGAACAAGGCTATTCCTTAATATCGTTGTCATACCCCTTTATTCGATTCGTCAAAATATAACCAATTCATTTAAATGAAATTACCACCTCATTTTCATAATGCAGCTGAGATTATTATCACCTAGCCTAACTAGTTGCCATATAGTTAATAAGATCTAGACGAGTCATAAAATAAAATATATTTTAAATATCCAATCGTCTTATTAATATAATTTTATTCTACCTTGTTTACTCTCGTAGTTAGGTGATAAATTGGTTTATTTTTCTGTCTAGAGCGTATGGTGATCTAGGTGTGTATTTTTAAAATTGACACGAAATCGTCTCGAAATGAGCATTTGAACCGCATGGCGGAGCTGCTAATTTTGAAGTACACGTTAAAAAAAAAATAACGACAAAGAATAAAAAGGATTAAATCCACTACTGTGAAGTTGTGCCACATTGGGAAGATTCAAGAGAAGGGGTTCATTCAATTTTAAATCTTGGTAATTAATTTTTTAAGCCTTAAATTAAACTGATGAAAACAAGTGAAGATTCAAGAGATTACTTGAATCTGGAATTACCCAGTCCCTGATTACTATCGCAAAGTGAAACCTCGATCACTGTCCAAATGTCCGGGATTCGTACATTTATTACTCTGGCAAGTGACTTCGGCGTTGATCATAAAACTCCATTTTTTATCACTAGATGCAAAAAATAATTTCAAAAATACGATTTGTCTTTGCTCGAACTCCATAGTTTCGAATAGTAGTACATACATATAAAATATAAAGAGCAGATGAACAAGTCTAGATTCGAAATCCTCCAAATAGATTCATGAACCTGGAATGTCACATTTCACTCATTTGGCAAGCAATATTGGACAATATAAACGTTTGTGACGCAACAAACGATAACAAAAACACTGTATGCTAAATGGCAATGTTCAAAAATACAATAATATTAAAATGAGATATTCAAAATAGTCAAATAAAATATTTTAAAAGCTATAAAATATTCAGAAACAAAAATACGACGAAGTTTGTCAAAATAAACTAAATATCTGATTTAAGTTGTGCGCATGCAATAACTAGTGTTCGGTAAAAAGTACCAGCTGAGATTTTAAACGAGCTGCGGTCTTTGTAAAAGTTGAAAAATGTAAAATAAAAACGTACACAGAAAACAAATACACCTAAGTAAAGCCAACCAATTCAAACAAAAAATATTTTTGGATGCATTGCCTTATATGACACTGGAACATATAGTGACGTCATATCTGTCTGCTTACTTTGCGCAGTTTGAAAGACCCCTTTTTGATTTCGCCCAAAAGTTTGTCGATCAAGCATTCTTCTTCACTGCCGTAATCCAAAGTTTCTAGAAGTAGTAAATAAAATTATGATTTAACCCGATTTAATTTCAAGTCGAATAAATTATAATGCATCATTTTGGAGCCTGACAAATTATATCACACCCTGACAGCTAAGACCAGTTTGTGTGGTTACCAGACTTTATTTATTTATTTTAAATCAACTGTAGTCAACCACACTACAGGCGTTACGTACCCCTCATCATGGCACTCTGCGAGGGGCACGACCAGTACCCCGGGATCGGAATTTTCGAGAGCCCGCGCCGGGAATTGAACCCGGGCCCGCCGAGAAACAATCACCCGCTAAACTAACTGGACTACGACGAGTCGTATCAACTTACTTTTACTGTGAAGATTTTTAGGCTTGACCCCGTTCGGATGCTGCTGCATCAGCATCTGCTGCTTCTTTTCATTTTGTTCTTTGAACAATCGAGCCTTCTCTTCCAATTTGATCTGTTGCAAGTTTTCCTATTGAGAATATGGGTTGGTTAATTTTCTGTTTACTGAACGATTTTTGATCGCTCGATAATTCAGGGACAA
>JAQGBY010004111.1:0-17403 GCA_034698785.1 Mycogona germanica | reverse complement strand
AATGTTAAATTGCACGTGACAATTTGTACTAAGAAGTTATGGTAATGTTGAATAAAAAAAAAAAAAAAAAAAAAAAAAATGGACTGCTCGGTCTCAAAGAGACTACTATAAAGAATTCTGAAATGAGAGGGTCGTCTCCATGAAAAATTGCAATTTCTCAATACGCGAGCTCGTTTTAAAAGCACACATTGGGAAATAATCATTGTCAACCGACTCACAAATATGCCGAGAAATAAACTGACAAAACACTGCTAACTAGTTGTTGGTCATTTAATTTTCCCAGGAGTGCATGTATTATGATGGACGACTACGTAAATTCATTTTCCGTTAGGATAATCAAATATGCGGCAAGTTTTCCCCCAATTACCTGTTGCCATTTAAGTTGACACTCAAGTTCGAGTAGCCGATACAATTATCGCAGAAAAATCCAATATTAGATTGTTGGCTCACATTCGAAAGAAATTGAAAGAATGAAAGTAACATCAATGTTGGGGGGGGGGGGAAAACTGAGGCTGTTAAAATAAGGTCAACCCAATCGTTGTCCCTTAATGCTGGTCTTCGTGTCCCAGCCACAGCTCCCCGGGGGTTGCTCACAGTAAATATTGTAATCATAAGACCTAATACCTCTTTCGTTTATCCTTTACCAATAATATCACAAAATGCCTCAATCTTCAATCCACACTACATAGGCAAACTGTTAGCATTTGAGATTTACTACTTGAGACTAGATAATTCGGTAACTGCAGTTGCCATTAAAATTATTAATCCCAACAAGATTGAGCTTGACAATCTGATGTGATCAATGTCGGGATGCCAGCGGAGGTTTCTTTACTAAAAGAGTCTGTTAAGTGCGCGTTTCGAATTTCTGGTGCTTTCTGTTTGCGTCTTGGTCCCGAGACTTGAACTTTGTAATGAACTTTAGGAGATACCAGAGATCCCATTAATATATCGATCATTGACCATTTAGTTGTGTTGACCTGCTGACAGACGTGATAAAATTGTTACTCTGCTCTTTGTGTGTTCGTGGAACACAAATTAGGAGAACCAGTGATCGAGGCGGTGTTTGTTAAAAATGAGTTAAAGCACTTTGAACGTCTATGTACCGTTTAAAATTCAGTAGTACAAATACGAGCCTTCGTTTCAAATTTTGCATTTCACATTTTCTTATTACATGTGTTTGAATGATCTCTGTTCTTCTTTCATTTGATATGATTGTAAATAGTTTTACATTTAAAATTTCCGTCACTCAGCCCAGTTAATAAAACTGCTTTACGAATTTTGAATAAATATAAAAAATGTAATCTTAAAGACTAAAGCGTAATTAGGAGTCTGAGCGTTTGTAATTTAAACATATTTTTTCGTAACAAAAATGTATTTTTTTCCGATTTTGTGAAATAGTACTCTGATGTATTAAAAAATAATTATAAATTCTGGATCTAGTGTGGCAAATGTCGCTGGCATCACTGGTAGCACGTGATTGGCGCACGTGAGAACGACGACAGCGCCATTTTGGAATTTTCCTTTTTAATGGCAATGCTTTTAAAACTTCAACGACTCATATCTCGAAAAATACTCAAAATCGAGATTTGAAATAACTTGCGCTTGACTCCAAATTTGTGGAGCTATCTACAGCTCAAATTTTATTCAATTTCGATTAACCGTTCATAAGTAAACGCCAAAGCGGATAAATTTTTTTAATATGACAAACAAGAATTTTTACATAGATTCAATTCTATCTTTGGTTGCCAATTATGATATTATAGTTCGCAATTATCTGGTCAAATTTAATTGTGTATCTGTCGAAAGTAATGTATCTCATTTCTCTTATCATAACGGAGGTTCCTAGTTGCCTTTAAATGAACAAACTGCAATTATGTGTTACGAATACCATCGTTTTATGCAAGATAGGTTGAATGTCAAATGGTGCAAATTGGTCAAGTAAATTCAGTATTTTGCTTTTCAGCCGTCTTGGTATCAAGCTGGGCAACTGCTCTGTGTATCACAAGACAAATCGCGGTAGGATTTAAGTTTTTTTGATGTGCTTCGAATTTAAGAAAGTTTTCTTTGTTAAATTAGTCTTCGTGTATTTTTTCTTTGAACGGTTTTGTGTGATTATTTACAGAAACTGTTGTCGAAATCGGCGACTCTGTCCGAGGAAAAGATGTCTACATCTTGCAGACTGGAACAAAGTGAGTTTTCTTGTTCCTTTTAATTTTAAATACCTCTACGACTGCTCAATTTATATGCATTCTAATAATTTCGAGAAGGAAAATTATTCTGCATCGGCAAATCTGTTAAAAAATAATTTACGTCTGTAGTTTTTTCTTCAGTTTTTCCGCTTAGACACAAAATAGATATTTTTTTAAAGTGTAACTGGGCGCGTTTCGCAAATGAAATGTTTTTCTTCGTGAATAAGTAAAATTCAGCGGAGAACCAGGGAGGTTCAATTAATTACTGAGCAGCCAGTTTCGGATGATAAAATAAATTGAAACTCGATTAGGATGATCAAATTAATGGTGATGGTGGTCATATTTTGTGCATGGTCTCCGTAATTGCACCTCGGCTACCCGGAGCTAATTTCTATCGTGACCTCCCACAGGGACGTGAACAATAATATGATGGAGTTATTGATCATGGCGTATGCGTGCAAAACGTCCAGCGCCCGGAACATCGTTGGCGTCATACCGTATCTGCCCTACAGCAAACAGTCGAAAATGCGCAAGAGGGGCTGCATAGTTTCGAAATTGCTGGCCCAGATGATGTGCAAAGCAGGTTTGAAATTCGCTCTGGTCGACGACACTCTTAATAGTAAAGCGACACTTCGCTACTAGCACTTATCGTCTCTTTTTTTTAAATTATCACTACAGGATTTTTCTGTACCCCTCTTGGTGCTTAGGCACTATGTGAGGGGGCACATTTTCACCAGTACCCCGGTATCAAATAATCGAACTTGGGACCGCCGAGCCACAGTCAGTCGAATAACCAACTGGGCTACGACATTGTCTCACTCGTTTAATAAATGTTTGGTCAGCAATATTTTCTTTTCCCGGGTTCGATTCCCGGCGCAGGCTCTCGATTATTCGATCCCCGGGTAAAAATGTGCCCACCTCGCCTAGTGCCTAAACACCAAGAGGGGTGCAGAAAAATCCTTGTGTGATATACACTAGAGTGAATTAAAAATATATATATTGTTGACGAAATTACAGTTTAAATGAGTGTCTGATGCCGTTAAAAAATCGAACTTTTGAAAAGGATTCTTGAATTTTCAAAAATGTTTTTCTTCAAAAATATTGTAGATAAAATGTTTGGCAAACAGAATTCTACGTCACAAAACGAAATTTCCAACTATTTTGTTTAGAAAAAATGAAATTAGTTTAACGGACTCGTCATCTGGAAATGACGCACATCACGACCACATGGGCATTTGTAAAATTTATTTAAGTTGATTTTTTAGTCTGGGTGATTCGATATTAAAGCTGATTGAGTAATTTAACGACGCTTCGAAATGATCCGTTGTGCAACAAGCAATCATGTTTCGCCAAGTATCATGTTGTAATATCTAGAACTCTTCAAAAGTCTGAGTGCGAATATTTTTTTTCCACTGAAGTGTATGTCACAACATGAGTTTCTGTACCCTAAAACTCTTTACAAAATAGCTTTGTTGAATCGTGAATAAAAAATTTCATGACTTAGTTTTTCAAAATGGTATTATAAATAATTGTATTGTATCCAGATTTCCATTACCATGAGTGTTTTGTTTCATCATGCTCCCCTCATTTTTATGCAAGCTTTGCGGCGCTAATTGCGAATATTTATTTCTGTTCTCCCAATTTCAATCAAGTCGCTGAATTGATTTGTAGAATTGTAATATTTGATACCGATCTGAGTTAATTATTTGTTTGCAGTATCACAATTAATTACCATTTAAATTTGATATAGGCTTGTCGCACGTAATCACCATGGATCTTCACCAGAAGGAGATTCAGGGATTCTTCAACGTTCCCGTGGACAATCTGAGAGCATCTCCTTTCCTGCTCCAGTACATCCAGGAACAGATTCCAGACTACAGGAATGCAGTCATAGTCGCTCGCAACCCTGGATCTGCTAACAAAGCCACATCCTACGCGGAACGGTTGCGTCTAGGTCGGTTGTCGAGCTCGGTTGGGTTTGAATGGGTTAAATTGGCAATTCTTGGTCTGTCAGAATCCTAGCGACTTTCTGCTGATGGATTCAAAATGGAGCTGGCTGAAATTCGGCCATCTGGGCGAACACTATACGATTATATTTTAGTGACCGATTCCCATTTCAATGCGCCATATCTTGTTATCTTGTGTTGCGATCATGTGAGTGACCATGTGATGTTCCTCTGTTTAGGCATAGCAGTCATCCACGGTGAGCAGAAGGATGACGGTGACGAGGTGGACGGCCGAAACTCTCCCCCCACTGTGCCGCGATCCCGAACTATGGAGGTTTCGCTCGACACAATGCCAGGTATGGAAAAGACGTAATTTGATGCAAGATTTTCAAAGTACCTTGCATGTGGAAGCGAATTAATAACTTCCTCCTCCCTTTCCTAGTATTGACTGCAAAGGAAAAGCCGCCGATCAACGTGGTCGGTGATGTTGGTGGCAGAATCGCTATTATGGTGGTGAGTTATTGAAATCACGAAAACATTGTTCTGGTTCATTCCATTTTGGACAGGTAAATCTAACTCGTTACCCTCCTGGAGATGTATTTGAACCACTTCATCCGTGTGCAAACAATGTTTCATTCGCTGGCGTGGTTATTTCGTTTATTCGATCCCGAGGAACTGTTAATTACGTGCTCGAACAAAGGCGAGGTAGAGTTCTCTTAGTTCTGGTAATTTAAAGAGTTGTATTAAGTTTAGGGGTTTGTCCATTCGTAGGACGATATGGTCGACGATGTTGCCTCGTTCGTGGCCGCCGCCGAAGTGCTGAAGGAGCGGGGCGCCTATAAAATCTACGTTCTGGCGACCCATGGCCTACTCTCCTCCGACTCTCCTCGCCTCATCGAGAATTCCCACATAGACGAGGTAAGTACCACTACATTTGTAAGTTTTTGTTGCGACCAAATGCACCTTAGTTATTGCTGTTCATTTAATGCGTGAGACAATATTTAATAAATAGTTAATGTAACATCAGCATGTGACTAAAGACAAATTAGGTCAAGTAATCCTGCTAAGCTTAAATTTTATCTGAAATCGCACAGCTGTTTAGACGATTACTTGATATTTTAGATGAGTTTAGTATCTTCTAATAATTTACTTTTATTAAGAAACCTCCTGGCGCCTCCTCATTAATTTTTTCATGATTACTTGATCGCTGCGCAGATTTTGGGACGCGAAATCATTAATTGTTTAAGGATCCTTTTACTTGAGTCTTTTGAGAAGTCAAAAACTAGAGGAATCGGTCGCCAGTTGTCTAACTTTTTGTCTTGCTGATTCGCATCAACATAATAAATAAATATAATACAAATATAATACAAAACAACAAAACAAAATAAATACATAAAATATCTGATAATTTGAAACGTTTAATTCAATACTAGTCGGCCATTTGTCAGAGAGGGAATCCCAAGTTTCAATGATTACTTTAATTTACTCTCTCATATTCTTGATATTTCGTTTTCTTTACAATCAAAGTGTTCTGCTACTTTATTCTGATGGGAACACGTCATATCTTATTTGTTGTGTATTCGTTACTCGTTACAAAGAAAAGTCGGTTATAGAGGCGATCTTTATCGATCATGTTGGTCATAAGAGTGTAATGATTTGTTTTGTAGGTGGTTGTGACCAATACTGTGCCCCACGAGATCCAAAAAATGCAGTGCCATAAGATTAAGACGATCGACATCAGTATTCTCATTGGAGAGGCCATCCGCCGTATCCATAATAAGGAGTCTATGTCCTATCTGTTTCGTAATGTCACGCTAGAAGATTAACCAAGCCACCTTGCATGTGTTTTGCGCAACCGAGAAATCCACTTTTATTCCACACCTTTGAAAGCGTGTAGAGTCTCGCCCCCAATTTGCTCTCACCCCTCGTCCCATTCGCCTCTTACACGTTAAACGTAGAAATTCCCCGAATCTTGAGTATGTGTGGGCGAGCTATTCTCGACAGTGATTTCTTTTTTATTATTAACCACCGCCAACAACAACACCATTCCTTCACTGACAAATTAATAATGTGGCCCCATCTCCACCACGCATTTTGTGTGTGTGATTAGACGAATAATCCTTGCTCTTTTGTGAGTTTCTGAGATGCCGGATTAGTTCGCAAAAATACGAATGTGTTGTAAAAAAATAGCAAGAACTGGATTTTGGGGGCAACTTGGCTCGTTATCGCTTATTGGAGCTTTCTTTTTTTTCTTTCGTTTTTGATCAAATGGTGCGACTATCTCATGAGTTTTGTCATATTTTTGAGCAATCTCCAAAACCTTTTTCTCTTAGTATTTTTATGTACGAGTATTTTGGCACCGAAATATAACGTTTCTCGTTTTGCTGGAGTACGAAGGTTCTCTCTCATTTTGTGTAGAAGGTAATTGTTACAGTTTTTGCTGTTTTAAGTATCAAATTAATGCGGATAAATAAAGTTCTTTGGACGTCACGGTCGGCATTAAAGTATGTGTATATTAGTTTTAATTGGTAACTAATTCGATGGACGAAATTAAAAATCCGGCAAATTTTAGCAGTATTTGGGATGTTAAAAAATTCCGGGCTATTTTCACTTTGCAAATTTTCACTCTAGACAAAATATTTCAAAAAATCTTGATTATGAAGATTTCAGTTAATTTTTTTTCTACTAATTTTTTTTTACTATATTCTGATTTTATTGGGATTGGTTTATTTATCTTCTTAATTTTTTTGTTGGAGAATCATTATGAACGAAAATCTGTAATATTTACAGTGAAGTTTTTCGCCAATTTGTGTTAATTGTTCACATTGAAGCTACGAGTGGCGTTCATTAAGTTTGTCTTTTTTGCAAGATAAGCATTGAGGTTACTGAGTTTTCAAAATATGCATTCGAAGGAGCGAGAAAATGGCTATTTTTCGACATAGTTTTCAAGACCATTGATAGATTTGTTCCAGCGTAACGAGTTTCTTTATCCATGACCGAGAATCGGTTGGATATTCAGCCAATGACTAACTCCAGTTTTGAAACTCACACCATCTTTGAATCTGTTACCACTTAAATGTTTTTGGGAGGCTTCAACTTCGTCTCCAAATAAAAGTTAACCCCTTCAAAGATGGTGCGAGTTTCAAAACTAATATTTGGCACTAGCTGTGACACTCAACTGAACACTTTCCTTGGCATGACTTCGTCTCCATGTCCTGAATTCATGTCGAAAAATAACTTGTTCGAATTTGAAATTTGTGTAACTCAAAACTTTTCTTTCGAAAAAAAGCTGAAGACTAATTTAATGAGCGTCGCTGGTAGAATGTCGGCTCTTTTGAAATGCTAGATAATTTGATAAAAAAATTGATCGTTGAGGGATGCTCAAGTTTACAATTTCTTGCTCGTGTCATTCAAGTTACGCTACTTGTTAGACAAAAAAATATTTTTAAGTCATGTTTTGAGCAAAAAACATAATTGTAAAATGATAAATACATTAATATTTTTTAAGTTGGCCAAACTCTTGTGAAATAAAAAGCGGCAATCAATTGTTAGACGAAAATAATGCATCAGAATTGAGCATAAATTTCACTGGAAAATTGCCAACGGGATATCCGGATTTGTATCGAATAAAGTAAATACGAAAGACAATGAAATATTTGAAACCGATTAAGGTGGCAATGGGACGTATTAAAAGCTGTCGTCGTAAACATTTTTGTGAAAAGCACAAATTTTGCAACAGAATGTGATTTTTGAGGTGAATTTGAAGTTTCCAGTTTGTGAGCACCATTTTTTTTTATTGACAACGGCGCATATAATTTTTTTCTTTCTCTTCAATTAAATGATAGCTGTTTTTTATCACGTTGGTGGCCCTATCCATTCCTTTCTGTAATTTGTCAATTACCATATGCTTTCTGCTGGTTTTGGTACTCATAGAATGTATATTTTTTCCCTCCTTGTGTAATAAATATTTTATGCCTGATTGCCGTTTTTTATTAAACAATGAAAGGTCATTATGAAACAGAAAACATACCACAGCTGTTTAAGAATTCTAGCAGTTTTGAAGTACACAATGCTTATAATTACAAAAACAATTGGTTAATTACTCAGCAGATTAATTGGGATTTCCCCCAGTCATTGACAAAAAGTAACCGATTAATGATTTAAGTGTGCGATGTGTTTCAAAAGTGTAAGCTTTTTTAAAAATCTGTTCAGTTTGATCACAAGTTGCTTTGCAAGCAATCCAGGAGAACAAATTTAACAGTTCCTAATTTCTGCAAGCAATCCCAGTGTTCAACCAAACTTGCGTGTGTGTTCTGCAAGTTCACAAAAATGCGCACGCCCAAATATCTTGCTTTGGTTGAGTGAATTAACCGCTGCACATTTTCTTTTCTCAACTCATAACCTCTGTTGGTGTTTTTTGTATAATCCTTTTGACTACAGTACCACAGGTAAAGGGAATCTTATCCGTTAGACCGACCTTAAGATTGACTTCAACTCGTGGCTCAAGCCAAGATTGCAGTTTGCATGATATTTCCATCTTGGTTAAGTTAATTTAAACAATAACCTCAGAATAGTCGATGCAGAGATGAATATATTTTCCGGGTTATTTCAGGTCGTCTAACGGTCGTACGTCAGAAGTTGGTCACTAGTTGGAGGTCGTGGTTGTTCGCAGTGTGTAATTCATCAATTACATAATAATGCACACTCTTGACAAGAACGACTTTCATCATGGCTAGCTCTTTAAAGTATGATCTTTGTTGGTTGCTAATATTAATAGTGATGCTCATTGCAGGCGGGATGGGTGCAGATTTGTCTTACTGAAGTTCTTGGTTCGAATACATTCACTAAATTGCTCTAATCAAGGACCCTAAACAGAAAATTATGACCTAGTGGCCTGAGCCGGATAGTAACTCAACTATTGGGCGGTTCGAGGCACCATTTCGTAATTTTAATGCTATCTAAAATGGTTCCTAAACGTCCTTTGGGTGCAAGAATAATCTGCCTATTTCCCGTCTGCAATGGGAATTTTCCGAGCTGTACAGTTGCGTTCCTGTTGTCAGTTTACTCCGTAAATGTTGATCTAGCAAGCATGCACAATGATTACAAATCCCTATATCGTTCTGTCTTTTGTCCTTTCTCTCGTTCTCTACTTGACGCTTCTCTGTTATTTCATGTCTACGGTAGCTGGTGTATTACGTCACATATTGCTTTATTAACCCTTAATGGAAACTAACAGATGCAGCTACCTCTCGGGCGAGATGTCTGAAGCCTGTGGAACTGGTAAGACCATTGGCGAAACCCACCACCGATCAGTAGGAAACATTTTTCGTAACCAGCGTGTGTACTGGAGACGTCCCATTTTCATTTTTTTTTGCTGACCGTGTCACAAGACTTGGGAGAGAGTGCCAATATATTATTTTACAAAAATCCTATCTTTATTAAAAATTAAAAATACATCTCATCAAGTTGTCTCGAATCGTTTTGTATTTGAAAAAAATGTTTTGAGAACTGGTGGTAAGATTTGAATACCGTCTCAGAATGGCAGCCTGTAAGTGTTGACATGTCCGCGTCCATCGCCCACTGCGAGCAGAGATCTAGTTTGAGAGATCCTCAAGATGCTCGCCGATGTGGCTCTGCAATCTCGAATGTGTAGTACCAGCTCGCCGGTGAAGGGGTTCCACATGCAAATCGACCCAGTTTCAGTTATTCCGACCAGATGCCGTCCGTGTTCGTGGGTGTAAGTCCGCCTGAAAATATTTCATATTCATATTTGGGGTATCTGTTGTGATATTTCGCGTCATAACAGAAACTTCGATGTTTACTCAATTTTCTAAATTTACACGAAATCTCCACGTACGCAAATGTCACTTGATCGTCTGGCTTCGCGTACTCTACTGAGGTGTTTCGCCAAACCGAAGTGACTGGGTTGCTGACAAACAGTTGTAAATCGTGAGATTTATTTTGATTTGAAAGAACCACTCCCAGGAGCAGGATCCCCTATAGAGATAGAGAAATTGACCTTATTAAAAACTTTAAATAAAATTAACAAACTTTTATTACAAAACTGTTTGTTCTCTTACTGCTTCACACTTGGAGAACCAGCCACTCTTGATTCCGTCGCAAGTTTGCATAATTTTGACTAGGACACCGGAGTTGTGATTCCTGTAGAAAGGTGGAAACAAAATGGCAACTAAACATCATATTTCATTTATTGTGTTGTGTTACAATTAGGGTGTTAAATTTGGAAAAATCTAACTGTAACTGAACAATTAAAGAAGCTTCAAGTTCAAGCACGATTAAAATCGACTCTGGTACTCACCAGATGTACACCCGCTGTTTACTGAATCCAATTATGGCGTTCTCGAGATGGCTCACTGCTACAAGGGAATTCAAACTGTCTACCACTCTGTTAAAAGCCAGCACCGGCTTCACCGAAGATCTTCGAACTGAATATTTTTTGAGGCACGAATATCCCTCGTTGACGTGAGCGTACATAATTTGCTCGGCTCCCAAGCGACAGCTAAGAATCGTACAATATTCATTGCATCTGTGAAAAAAGAACAAAAATATTTAAGTAATGAAAACTATTTAAATTTACTTTATTTTAAGCGAAATGACATTAAATGACGGTCGCGTGTGCGCGGTATTAGTATTTTTAAACGAGTTCTTACAAACTTGCTTCCTTGGTGAACGCTGAATAAGATTTTTCTTCCCCCAACGCGTATCCGTAGAACGTGAGGAGTATCATCTGGCCGGAGTGCTGAGCTACGAGCATTCCTACATCAGTTGAAGTGCAGAAGCCATCGCTCCTCCAGCTGGCATTCTAAAATTATAATTAAATAATATCATACTTGTGCAGTACAAAAAATAATAAATTACATTAGATACACAATAGTTGTATCAGTGTCGAGTTACATACATCTTCAAGCGGGAACATAATCTGCTTGACTAGTCGACCCTTGTCTCCGTGCGTCGACGAAACCATCCAGATGGAGATCCGACGGCGCTGTGCCAGAATCACGACTCGGTTACCCTCCACTTCGCAGCAGTGCACCGCTTCGATTGGATCGTCGTTTGAGCACCCAAAACTGAGCGACCCTTCCTTCACGAATGCTCCCAGTTCCCCTTCGGTGGCGTCACCACTTACAGTTTGTCCAGTCGATTCAAAGGTGGTCTTGTTACGCTTCGTCTTCATCTCACCGCTTCTATCTCTCCTGCTTAAGTCGCTCGATCCCCTTAGGCGATCAGAAAATTCTGGCGTTGATTTCTCCACCTGGCAGGCGGGATTAGTAGTGTCCGGCGAAACTTGTTTCTGAAGCTCTGGTGGACACGGTCGTTTCAGAATTCGGTTCAGCGAATTCAAGAATATATCGTCTGGCAATTCGAAGTCGACCGGATCACCACCGAGTTGACTATCCGGCAGGTTCGGAAATATTCTCGTTCTGATCGAATTGGAAGCGGCCGAATTTCCTCGTCCAGGACCCATTCTAGCCCTAGCCTTTTTACAATCGGCGAGATCTTTGGACTGGCGAGGCGTTGCAAGTTTTGTGGGGCGAGCAATGGTACGCTCAAGCTGGCGTTTATTATGGACAATTCTGGAAGATCGACGGGGGGAAGTCATCGCCATAAGGTTCAGGTACCGTTTGGAGGCAAGAGGTTTGGCGTGGATTTTCTCTACGTTCGAGACGTGGACCTGATGCCGTGGATCAGCCTTTAGCGGTGTCTGTTTACACGTTGTCGGATGGTTCGTCTTTAGAACGGGAATCAGTAGCTGCGTGGAATTTGTTCCCGCCATCGTGGAACGACCGAATACGATTTTTCCTTTTGGAATTTGAGCCCGGACATGTTCAGTATATTTCTCACCTCCCTTCTGACCGACTGCGACGTTCTCTTTCGGAACGTGGACCTGTACATTTGCTGATCGTTTTTCTTCTATGGCATGACCAATTGCGATGTTCTTTTTCGAAACTTGATTCTGAATACGATCAGTTTTATTTTTCTCTTCCAGGAAACCAACGACAATTTTCGGAACAGGTATCTGAGAATGAGCAGATTTTTTCCCCACTGTCGTGGCTCCCTGTAGCTGAGCACGTTTCCTCACTTTCTCGGTGTCGTTCCTCGACGCTTCCGCTGGTCGCCGAGGGGAAGATGGCCCAGAATCCACGATGGATGCCAGGGTGACGGCATTTGTCACTGGTGTCGGAATCGTGTGTCCGTTGGTCTTAACTGGCTGGATGAGGCCGGCTGGATTAGTTTGCGCAACTTGTTTCGCTTTCTTCAGCTTCCATTTCTAAGCCAAAACATAAGTCAGTTAGAATGGCTGTCAAATATGTGCTTATAAGAAATGCAGTCATGCGTCATATAATGCATGATAATACAGATACAGCCCCCCAGAAGACTAAAAGTTATGGCAACCTCAAATATAAAAATGTCAAGATAGGAGAGACCTGTAGACTGTATAGACAATCGAATGAAAAGGCAGTGGAAATCTCTTTCAATATTAAAAATGGTTGAAATATGACACCTTTAGAAGTTTCTCATTCTTGCGAACATCTTTTTCGACCAGTGCTATCGTTCTCAGGAGCTGAAATGGGTGAGACATCAATGACGTGGGGTCAGTTTTCTAAAGTACCAAATCGAAAAGCGTCCATATCTGGAAACGTTACAGAACTGCCTATCGATAGAATTCAATTTATAATTACCTACACATAGCAACTAACCTCGTTCTCATCCATTTCAGGATTCGTCACAGATGACATAGCATATTCCAAAGCTCTCGATACAATTTCTTTCTCACGAACTATTTAAGTTTTATTAGGTTTTTGTTTCTGCGAATCACAACAATGAGTCACACTTACAAAATCCCGCCATTTTTGACTATGGACTAGCTAAGCAGACGACGTATTCGTATCTATGGCTTTGCCGTCGGTGTCGCTAGCGTTGCAAACGAGAGCATGCGATACACACCTCATGGACGTATAACGTCCTGATACATACGCGTATAGACGCACGTACATGCATGATTCACGCAACCTCTTAGAAAATCTATGTTCACATATGATAGTTGACTCAGATAGAGCTAAATCGCGACCAGAAATTGTTTAGGCACACCCAACACGCTAGTCTGATCGCTGCTCAAACATAAGCGCCCTCAATCGGAATCCAGATCACCACGATACTAATAATCCAATCACGAGGAAAAATATTTACAAGGTCATATTGCTCGCCACGACAGGCTGCGCCATCTGGTAGCCACCCTCGGGGACCTTGACGACCAGTCAGCTGGCTTTCGCTTTTCACATACGGCAAATAATATTCGGGGGGCCGCAATGAAAGCCGACGTGAGAAAGTGTATTAGCATTTTTATCCTCCGCTTCGCGATTAGTGTGAATGTGATGCTACGTATATTATCGTTAAGTTTATTGTCTAGGGACAGAAACAAGTCCAATCGCTTCTCCTTAAGCCTATAGTTTCTAGTATGAATGGTGTACGCGCGCGTTTTTAGTAAATAACTGCCAAAATCCGACCACCCAATTTCACACATCCTGGATGCACGACAAGAAGATGGCTCTTGCTGATCTGCAATACTAAGGACCTCCCTTGCGTCTGTCGTCCGATGAACTACGGTTGATCGTTTATCTCTCTTCTCCAGGTAAAGTGATCTCAATGCCCACGTCGTTGTGTTTAACGTGTGACGCGATGGCAACCTAATTTTAAAAAAAATTAAAACCCTGCGTGTTGCGACCATCGATATTCAATCTCTCCGAGAGCCCTAGACCTGAAACCAGTGTCCACCCTGACGACGGATATGAATGAGGTCCAAGGCCATTAATAAATAAGTAGGTTGGACTGGTGATTTCCGAACCTATCGACTGATGGTTGGCTATTGTTTTTTAAATCCTGAATGTGGGGTTCCTTTGTATATAGACGAGATGATACCAGGGGACGCACTTAGGGATTTCGAGACGAGACTGAGAACAGGCGATTTGTGTGTCTCGTGTTGTTGCTTTCTCACACTAGGCGATTTCCTGTTCATGTGATAGTTTCGTGTTTTAGAAGATGATGATTTTAAATTGATCACCTTCACACATCGTCCTTACTTGACAAAGAGATGTTTATGAGGGCAAGACGAGATCAAACTGAACATTAGCAATTTGAGATTGCGAATAACAGTAACGAACATTACATGGTTGACTGTGAGCTTGACATAGGATCTAGGATCCCTACAAGAATGGATACATGCAAGGTCGATGTCAGATGCGAGCTTTGTGTACAGTAGTCGAGAAGGTGTGTCCACTATAAACACGAAAAGACCAAATTGATGACTTAAAAAGCCACATAAAACATGCGCTGCTTACACAGTGATGAATTAAGGGCCCGACTTAGCTTCAAAATTAGAGGCCCCGAGAGTATCCCTACTAAAATGTTTATCAATTTGAATACCTAATCTCATTATAGCTAAAACGTATTTTCTTCCTTATTTTGTGTTATTTTATCCGAGGTTTTTATTGATTAATAATTAGAAATTCGAGATTTAGTGTAGCAAATGTCGCTGGCATCACTGGTAGCACGTGATTGGCGCACGTGAGAGCGATGACTGCGTCATTTTGGTCAAGTGGAGACGCCATCTTGGAATTTTCATTTTTAATGGCAATGCTTAATTGAAACTTCAACGGCTCATATTTCGAGAAATACTCAAAATCGAGATCTCAAATAATTTAGGTTCAACTACAAATTTGAGGAACTATCTGCAGCTCAAATTTTATTCTATTTCGTTCAGCCGTTCGTAAGTAAGCGCCGAGGCGGGTTAGGATAAAAAAGATTGTAAACTTTCAGGATTATATTATTGTAGATAACAAATATTTATTCATGGCGTTTAAAGTTTTTCCGTTGCTCTTCAATTAAGAGCTATCCTGAAGCCATCCATCGATCAAGATAAAAGAGAAATCTGTGCACAATCTCGAAGCGTTTATTATCAAGGATATCTATCTGTCCTTGCCAAAAAGCATGACATGGATGGCTTAAGAGAGGAATCATATTTTTCTATGATTTCATCTGTAATTGTTGGGTTTGTACTGCAGGTGTTTGGTTTACACGAAGGAAGGTGAAAAACGAACCCATGGATGGTGGCGAAGGCTCACGGCCATTTCTACCCCGCCCACGCAGTTTCACGGCTGAGAAGCGAATTCAGATTATTCTAGATCAATAAACCCGTTACCCTTCAGCCCTTTATGTACAGTCACACTCACGACACTCGACTTTATACGCTCGTTAAAATGTGACTCATCTGTCCATGACCACCATGTTTCAAATAAATCGGAACAAATTTGTTTTTCGTATAGCATCTGGTGACGACTGACGATCCAGGAGAGGTCTGTTACAGCAGATCGATGATCGGAGAACCAGTACAATATATCGATCTATTTTTTATTTGGCTAACTAGGCACCACTAGTGGCGACATTTGCAATCTATAGTCGCATGCCAGCTGACTACATAATTGCCTCCTAGTGATTGCGCGCCTATGAGAGACGCGTTCGCTGTTGCTATGCCATAAACTAATTTATTCAGATGACCTCCGTCTACCCGACTCACTAAAACATATCCTGATTCTGTTCAGTTCAGAGTAATCGTGCGAATTGCAGATATCCTTCCGGACAGTATTTCCATGTCGCGTTCAACGTCTACGTCATAAAAACAATATCTGCAGACTTATCGCTCATAGGAAGTCCTATTGGTGGACATCCTTGTTGTAAGAATGAAGCAGAATTTTTCTGGGCGCGCCACTGTATTCATACAACACCGAGAGTGCCATAAAGAGATGAGGTCTGCCGATGACCTGAGCCCCCCCTACAAAAAGCTTGGCAATTAAAGTAGACACCAACTTCCGTACGTGAACCCGCATGGCTTTGTCTAAGCTCTGCCATTGCTCAGATATATTTTCTTTTTGTTGGGTTTGTCGCACTGCATGACTAGTGTTTCATTTAGACGAGAGACGTGATATGATTTGTCCTCAGGATTTCGTCATGTGCCATGGCAGTGATGCCGCAACCCGTGATTTAAAAAACAAAAATAGGATTTCCAAACGTTTGACAATTGAAATCTATTCTCTTAACGAAAATGGATTGATCCCCTTTTGTGAAAGGTGCTCTGAAGTATTAATTAAATAATAATCAGAAATTCGGGATCTAGTGTGGAAGATATCGCTGGTATCGACAGCGTCATTTTGGTCAAGTGGAGACACCATCTTGGAGTTTTCCTTTTTAATGGCAATGCTTAAAACGTCAACGACTGATATCTCGAGAAATACTGAAAATCGAGATCCGAAATAACTTGCGTTCGACTACAAATTTGCAGAACTATCTTCAGCTCAAATTTGATTCAATTTCGTTAAGCCGTTCGTAAGTAAACGCCGAGGCAGACAGTTTAAAAAATAATTAAGAAAATATGATAAACTTTCAGGGTTATATTAAAGATTTCAGTGGTAACTGTCTTTTTCGAGGTGTCTCAAAATATGGTGTGCTTGCTTTGTTTGAGGTTTGCAACCCACACTTCACCTCTAGAGACACGATCGTTTTGATCCCTGGAAATGTCACTTTGTTTTTATCCAACACTGACGTCAGTCTACCAGCGTTGTTGTTGATTTCTAATCTTTCTTCCCGTGTGCTTGTCGGGCCCAAACAAAATGACATTCCCATGGATGAAGTTCGATCGTGCAAACGTGTGGCCTAACAACTATTACCAATCGACCGATCCAGCAAATCGATATCATTGTACAGTAAAAACCACACTGCAAGTCTATTATGAAAATCGGCGTCTGTTATTTCTGGAACTTCTTCGCGTGTCCTGTGAATGGTGGCGATGTGAGGGGGAGGGTTTGTGGGTAAGAGGGGAGACATACTCGTGATGAACGTTACGGTGCGTGTTGTCGAACCAGAGACTCATTTGGAATGTCATTTGTTTGGAGACGAGAGTTGTTGGTGCCAAGAGGAACTTATTTTCGAAGCGTGACAGTCGAATGCCAAGGTCACCCGGCGGCCGAATTCGTCCCACACTGCCTGGTGCTGTTGACGTGATGTCGTGTCTGACGTCGGGTGTGTCACCCCGTCCCCCCACCAGCTTCGCTGACCACCTTGATCCACTTGACTTTTGGACCAAATCTCTTGATCCGCCCGGTTTTTGATATGAGCTGTAATTTCACGTTTGGCTAAAATTACATTTGTTGGTGTGCTGCACGGTGAGAACACTTTATAAGGGGCAGCTGTAGTCT
>JAQGBY010004110.1:0-17409 GCA_034698785.1 Mycogona germanica | reverse complement strand
CCGAGCCAAAGCCCGCGCCGGGAATCGAACCCGGGACCGCCGAACTGCAGTCCGTCATAAACCAACTGCGCCACGAACGGTCCAATACTCATGAGTAGTACTCGTTGAAATTAAGGTTTGTTTTTAAAAAGCCACTAAAATTGGCGAGGCTGGACACAATCAACTAGAAACACAGCAACGAGGTATCTGTAGTATCTGCACTGCAGAATTTTCGGTACCCCTCTTGTATTAATTAAACAAAATGTTTATTAATGGAACCCCATAAGTGTGCAGTCATTAATTCAGTTTAAAAAATATATAAAAACTGTAATATTGATAAAGGTTATATAAAACTTCGGATAATGGTCGAAGTTCAGAGAAATATCCTGAAGCGCAATTTGTTGGCTGCGTCGCTATTCGATGATAATAAATGAGACACGAGCTAGTTGGTTTCGAATTAAAACGTCCGTTCGGCAGCCCTTGGCAAACTGCGCCACAGGATATTTATCAGAACTTCGACCTTTTTTTTTAAAATCCCTCGCCAATTTTAGTGATATACACCAACGGCATCTCATTCTGTTCAATTAAAACGTGTGATGTCGTTTCGTGTATTTTTTCGTCATTACGCAGATTAACTAAGGTTTCAACATCTTGCACGATCCAGACTGATGACTAACGATTTCCGTGAGCCTCTCAGAGCTCAACCTCACCAATTTCAGCGCGAACCAATATTTTTTTTACATATATGATAGATATATCTATCCTAAAGGGTAGGTCATTTCAGTTTCGTCTAGCCTTTCAATTCGTTACTCCTTCACTTCGAAACGTACGGGAGAAAATGACGCTTACAATGTTGTATCTGACTTTCAGTGTAACCCTCCATGTCTCTGCAGAATATCTCTGCTTTTATTTCCCAATATCAGATATATTTAGCACTGTTAAAAGACACACCATGACACAAAAGACTACCGCATATTTAAGATGGCGAACATCTTGAGATGAATTCCTTGAAAGAGAGGCAATCGTACTGGAGAAATCGTTCCTTATTAAATACTGACACTTCCTGGG
Organism: Mycogona germanica; assembly: GCA_034698785.1. NCBI lineage: Eukaryota > Metazoa > Arthropoda > Diplopoda > Chordeumatida > Chordeumatidae > Mycogona > Mycogona germanica. The sequence continues at coordinate 16,362 of JAQGBY010004110.1, read as the reverse complement.
GCAAAAGCATCTCCGAATAATCTTAGAGCATGACAAATGCTTGATGAAAAAATACATCGGGTTACTCCGTCACGATCCGCAAGAATTTGAATGCTTTCTTTGCCCATGGACTGCAACTCTCATCCAACATTTACTTTTTATTTTTCTCGTAGTTCCGCAATTATTTTAATTTTAGAGCTTGTATTAAATCATTTTTATCGATTTCTTGTGTATTCTGGTTTCCTCGGCATCTATTCAGATACTGTAATATGGCGAATGATAGTGAATGACCCAAACTTGATTACCAGTGGGGAAGATGCTTACTCCCATTTCAAATTTGATACAAATAGGTCACAATCGCAACGGAGTTAGGGGACGCGGGGTCTCAGGAGGGTGACAAGGGGGTGCCCGCATTTGTTGTGGCTCGCGAGCGTAGAGATTACGCAGGAATTTCCTGCCGGTGGCCCCGTCCATTTTTGTTTGGGAGCAATAATTGGCACCATCGATCACTCGGGGGCGCGTCGTCCCAGCGTGCCCCTGAATTACCCGCCAGAGATGTGTATAATTTCGTGCATTTTTATATCAAGGTCGAGACGTGTCTGTACGAAATTTGGCATAGCCAGGGCATCTCCCTCGCTCATGGCCTGCTCATTCTCGTTCTCGATGAACTTCCAACCCGGGGCGAGTGCAACTTTATAGATTCACCGATATGTGGAACTGACGAATAACCAGTGAAATAAAGATCAGACGACCCACATCTTCAACACAAGAGCAAAATTTATGGCTGGAAAGAATTTCACAACATTTATTGTGAAAATGTGGTGCATGAAGATTCGAAAGCGAGTTCGCTCTTCAGTCAGAATTTGCCGAATGAATATGTGTTCAATCTCAGCTTTATCAATTTCTACAACGCAATGAGTATTGTTCTTAGTTCCCTTTATTCAATAGAAATGTGAAATAGTTTCTACTTTTTTAAAAGAAACGCATCTGATTTGTAGTTTAATTGTTCTCTTAAACGAATAGGTGAAGGAAGAAAAAAATATATATTGTGGTTGCGTTTTGGCTGTCAAATTGAACTCTGCGGCATTTAATTTTTCTTCTTGCCTTTCCCCTCTCGGGGAGCAACCAGACACTGGAGGGAGGAGGGGGAGGAGGACGCCGTTTGCAATTTTCGTAAAGCTTCCTGTCATTTTTATTCATGAAACTCAGCTGGAGACCGAATGGTTTCAGCCCATGTTGCTCTGGCGTCCATTGCAACGTGTGTGTAGTCGACGTGTGGGCACGGACGCAACAAAATGTGACACGAGACGGGTCGCGGGTCAATTTGACGCGGCTGCAGGTGACGGGTCACGGTCGAGCTGGTATTTTGACCAAAGATTGGGTTGGTAATTTGCCGCCATATTTGTGAAAATCTGAGAAGGCAAAATGGTGCTCAAGTAGGTGTGAACCCTTTCGATTGTTATGCTTGATGTCAACTGTGATTGATTCCTTTTTTAAAATAAACAATAGAATGGTTACACCGTGTATTATTGGGCAACCTACCGATTAATGACTTCATTGAGCACACAGCACCCGATGCATTCTCGACGGTCTCATTAAATCTTAATTTGCGGATTGTGTTCCGCGATCTGTTAGCGTGAGGACGCCAGAGTCTAACCGCAAATCCCCTAGAGATATATCTTTCTTGAGATGTTTGTTAAGGAGGTCCACGTTTCCGCCCTGGTAATTTTGCCTAGCCCAGGCTTAGTATAAGCTACCTAGGTAGGGATTTTAAACGTGTACCTGAAGTCGTACAGGCACGGGTCCCACGGCTTTACTTCCAACAGTGTTCTCTCTCTGATCACACACTTCTCCGGGCGGTGTCATCTTGGACCCGATTTTATGGTTTGGTGGATATCGGGTCGCCAACCCACGGGAGACCTGTCCAAAGGGGGTGCATGGGGGTGGGGTTGTAGTGGGGTTCGGAAACTTCCTTTTCATTCACCGCCAATGAGGTGGGAGGGGTTTATTTTTATTTCGCGATAAAGAGAGCCTAACTACTCGCCCGGGTCAACTCATGCCGGACAACCGACTCCTACCTTACGCAAATACAGTTGCGCCGTTTTCTTTTATGAGGTGGCCGGATGCGCTGCAACATTGCCACCTGAATTGTCACGCACTCTTAGCAAATTTGCGGTTCGCGAAAATAGACACCCACGCGAGTTTGTCCATTTCCTTGCATTGCAATGGGAGAAAGGATTGGGTCGCTATTTAAAGCACCACTAAATGATAAACTATTTCGGTGGTCCTTATGTTGACTTATTGTCTAATATGCTTGATGCAAATATTAAATTTATTTGCAGGTAAGAATGGTATTGATTGAGATTACCAATTCTTTGGGCACATACACCCATTAGTGTTGAAAAAAATAGTTGACAAAAACGTAGCTTTGATGAGCTCGTTAGCATAGAGCCCCGAGTGGTGCATCCAGATGGTTATCTGCGCCACTCGCCACATTCAAATTCACACTGTAGGTAATAAGCCGCTAAAGTTTGGGCGCATTCAAATCTACTAAAAAAGATGCGTGGGCACGTTTTAAAACATAATTTTTCCCGCCTTCAAAAGCATTAAATATGTACCTGTATTCAAATGAGTTAGGCGGTTTTGGGTTGGACAACTTTGCTGTCTCTGCTGCAAGAAAAATAGTGGCGGACGCCGGAGATGTGATAACACGAGAATAAAGAGGGATTTATACATTCAATTCAACCAATTTACCAGTGTTCCATTTATAACTACGGATTCTATTTAATTGCTGTATTACCGATTATAAACGTTTTGGATTGTTGTCCATCAATCCCCCTTATTCTCGTGTTATGGAATGTGTTCGTTTCCTCTCATCCAAGATATGCAATATTATGAATGTGTAAAATTTGGATTTCAACGTCAAGTTTGTTTTTGTAAACACTGATGGGCGTTGTTTAAAGGAAACCGAATAAGGTGAATATCAATTGCAAAGCGAACTAATCGTGATGGCATCGGTGCATTGAAATAGCGAATAGTTCCCTATCGAATGTCAAAAAGATAACGATACAATCGGATGTTGCTCTTTTTAATGAACAATCGTGACGCTCAAGATCCCACCCCATGTTTTTCCTTTTCTGGGGAAACACGTAGTTCCGCGTAAAAAGAAATACACGCCAGAAAAATCTGACAATTGGTTAGGCGCCTTGTTTTACAATATATCTGATGGGTAGTTCATGCATGCTGGTGAAAACACCAGTCGGCACATGCATGTACCACACAATTGGACCACTCTTGAGAATGCGGTCCCATTACGACGGACGACAGTTTTTCGGCGAGAAAATTAGTGAAATCCATTAGAGTTATTAGCATATTTCAGCATTGTGGGGCCCGGGTCATGCGCGCCTGTTTTTTTTTTGCGAGACCGAGGCGGGTGGAGATTGACGGTGGTCGCCGGTTGTGGACAACCGGATATTCTGACCGCCAAGTGGCGACTCGTTTAGTGGAAGTGGGGGGGGGGGGATTCACATGCCAACCAATATATTTTTGCTTGTGAATATTGAGGGCCTCGGGACTGTTATATTTTGGTCATTGCTGTGGCCACGTTGCGTTGACAGCAGCCGAGACCGGCCATTTATTTTTCATTATTTTTTTGTTGGTGCAACGGTCACGAATACCCGTAATTCTCGGATATTCGTGACCGCTCGAAAATTCATTTTTCTGAAAATAAGTTTCCGCTTGTTGTTAATTGTTACTGTTGCACACAAAGTAAAAATAAATGAAGGCGCATACATAATACAGGGTGGCCTAAAGGGCGGCTAGAAATTTGATCATAAACCTGCATAATCATTAATTTATTCAATTTAACTTTGGCGCACATGTTGGTTTTTCCATTCTTTATTTGTGCAACTCGGTAACGTCATCATTCCAATTCTTAAGGTCCAAAGTGATGCTCGTTATACTAGAGCGAAACGAGATTTGGTTTTTACGTAAAACGAATAATTTCAGTGTCAGGTAATTTCTCAAAGAATTTCCGGATAAAAATTACGCTAGGTGGCTTTTCATTTATTCCACTTATAAAATGAATGTAATTTTGATGCTCACCGATGTCCAAACTTGCTAGCTTACAGTAATTAATTCTAGCGAAACTGAGCTAATGTGAACCAGGGCTTGCACACAAGTTTTCACATGAAACTAACTAAATTGAATTAAAGTTGTAGAAAAAGATTTTTCATTTCTGTGAGCGGCTTTTAGGGGCAGACTTCCATTCTTCCATTCTTTATTTGTGCAACTCGGTAACGTCATCATTCCAATTCTTAAGGTCCAAAGTGATGCTCGTTATACTAGAGCGAAACGAGATTTGGTTTTTACGTAAAACGAATAATTTCAGTGTCAGGTAATTTCTCAAAGAATTTCCGGATAAAAATTACGCTAGGTGGCTTTTCATTTATTCCACTTATAAAATGAATGTAATTTTGATGCTCACCGATGTCCAAACTTGCTAGCTTACAGTAATTAATTCTAGCGAAACTGAGCTAATGTGAACCAGGGCTTGCACACAAGTTTTCACATGAAACTAACTAAATTGAATTAAAGTTGTAGAAAAAGATTTTTCATTTCTGTGAGCGGCTTTTAGGGGCAGACTCACAGAATGAGTGGGTCCATGCGGCGACTACGCCGATGTCCATTGTTTAGGAGGATCACCTCATCCCTTACACCCACTCTCATGGCGCAGATGGTGGTCGGTTGGCGTTCATGCAGTGACGCCTTTCAGTCACTCGAATAGGCGCGCCTCTATGCGTGATGTGCAACCAGCAGGGCTGCGTTATCACAAAGTCTCAATTATTGAAATTAAATTTTGCTAAAAGGCCATTTTCGCGGCCCAGTGACCATGAAAATGGCAGTTAGACGCGTCACGGGACGCTCTCTCATGAGCATTTTTTACCCGGCACAGCAGAAATGCAAAAGGTAGGTTATACACTCTTAATCTCAGCCGCGTGCGTAAACGAGGCGTTTCACCAAAGCAGCCACAAGTGAAAGTTTCAGTCACTTTGGCTATAGTGAAACCGTAAAACGCCCCGAGCGACTCCAGGTGGAATAGAGATGTTGCAGGCACATTTTGGTTCCGACTGGCACAGAGTGCAGGCGCCGTCCAAATATAATGCGAATTACGGATATCCTTTGAGACAAAAAGTTTATGATGTCGCCACTCGATGTATTAATCATGTCGATCATATCGATATCGATGTATAAGTTTCACGTATAAATTTTCGTTATACATTTTTTAGGTTGCTTATCGCGTGTGGATTTCACAATGTTTCCACTTTGAGCATCAGATACCAAGACTCCAAAAAAAATCAGATACCAAGACTCAAGATACCACAACTCTTTTTTGTTTTGATATTTTCGTGTTTGTATGTCGATATGTGACGAGTTTGGAGTTTTAAGCAGAGCAAAAAGCTTACGGAAAGCAATGGATTTGAACTCTTCTAACATTGACCACGCCATCTCGCTTGCGCCACATTGCGCGTTCTGTCAAATTAGCCGACGCGCCCACGGTCCAACCCCTAACGTACAGCGAAATTGAACGACTCGTCGTAGGGTTTAGCGACTGGCTGTGGCTCGGCGGTCCCGGGTTCGATTCCCGGCGCGGGCTCGCGATAATTTCGATCCCGGGGTACTGGTCGTGCCCCTCGCAAAGTGCCTAAGCACCATGAAGGGTACGTAATGCCTGTAGTGCTTTTGACTACAGATGATTGGGTAAAAAAAAATTCTCGAAAATTGAGCGATTGCAGGCCAGGAATTTTGATGACGTGGCGAGAAAAAATAAAGTGTTTTGCTGTCATTGCCATATGGTATTAGTTTTTCCATTTCGGTGAGGAGTCGCAGTTCCCAGATGTACGCCCAAAAACGTTATCTAAGTTGCTTGTCAGACTATTTAGACAGCGCTTTTAGACTTTCGTCTTTTTTTTTTTTTGGTGTCGTCAAAGTTGTCGTGTTTGTCGAGCGCTCACCATTTAACTAAGTGGTTGGCTTTTTCAATAGTCACCCTGTTTTTAGGACGACGATGATGATTATTATTATATGCGTTCGTGCGTGTGTGGACCCCACTGCAGGACACACTTTACATTCCATATGTTTAAGCGCTCGGACCAGTCAGACGAGCCGACAGTTCCTGCCAGAGACGCGAGACGGAAACGAGCATGGCGGAATTCTCAGTTGGAATAGACGTTTTAAATTGTATAATCAGAAAAGACGTTTCAAATTACATGTACGATTATTACGTTTACAATTACACAAACGACACGTTTAAGGCGTGCGCCCCTCGCAAAGTGCCTAAGCACCAAGAAGAGTACAGAATATTCTGTAGTGCAGTAGTGACTACAGTGAAGGGAACAATAAAAACATGTATTTTATTTTTATGCGCAGGTATCATGAACGGTACCGTGGTAACATGAATACAGCAGCCAATTTCGACTCGCAATTAATTAATGCCGGGCCACGTTTTCTAATCAACATTTTATCTCAATCAATGCGCGGGGCGCGCATGCACACCACATTTGTACACATGTATATACGACGCGCAACACCTAATTAACCGCATGTCTGGTATGCCCCGTGCTGCGAACGTCTGACTCTGGAATACGTGTGCCTGCATCGGTGGAGGATAGGATGGGGGTTTATATACTCGTACATTATATGTACATGTTCAGGTACATAACCGCGCTCGCACGATTAAATGCCTCTTTATGGTTGAATGCGTAATGAACGATGGTGTCCGTGATTGGGAGAATAGTGGGGTTGAGAGGATCCCGTAACAGGACTGTGCTATAGCCCCTTCTGCGAATTTTTGTAGAGTGCGGAGTGCATAGGGTCGAACCCTTGTGTGTCGACTCTCGGGAGTAGACATTTAGGTAGGCCCGTGACGGTCGGTGAGGAAAATTCAGCGTAGGGATCGGCCGGACATTGCGAACGAGTCAATGTTGAGCCGATCAATTTTTAATTTATTTTGAATGCTTCTGACTGCGCCAGAAACAAGTGTTTTTACTAACGCGCTCCCATTTTAATGATTTTATCAAAACAATTTGTCCATAGCACTGATTTCCAGGTGCATACCAATTGGAATGAATTAATGAAAGCGTTTTGCTAACGAGAAACCTTCGAAAAATTTCAATTCAGTGGTGGTGCGTTAAATTTAATTTGTTTTCCTGGACGCCGTTCTCGATTGTGAAAACTCTCCGTAGTTTTTCGAAATAGGCATCTTCCGGTGTTTCTTTGGCATTGTAAGAAATCTTTGCAGAACATTCTGTGACGATTTCGCGCCAGCGTTTTGTGACACCTTTCTGTGTAACGAGTAGATGTTGCTTCATTTACGATAAATTCGTTGACAGGCCGCTGCTCGCTGCCAGCCTGTTCACATGCATAAAATAACCTCTCGCATGTCAAACTTCGTGGTTTTACTCTCGCAGCCGAACACATTAAAAATGTTAATGACGTTATAATAGTGGAAACCGAATTCCGCCAGGTGACTGGAGCTGGACGACACGCTATCCATAGAACAACACGGGTGGCGCTGCCGTCGCTTTGTATGGAGTTTGGAAGAAAAAAATATCGCATTGTTGAACACGCTGAGCGATAGCAGCGCATCTCGGTGCGGCTCTACGGATAGCTTGTCGACAATTATACCTATCTAGGAGATGTCTGCCTCGTTCTCTTGGTAATAATTATCTTTTTTGGCAGGCGAACAAGCCAGGCACAAAAATGTAGTGATCTTTTTTCTTTCTTGCTGGCTTTTTACTGGCTTCCAGTTTTAGTTAGGCCTCACCAACGACCTACGTTATGCTCTAACGCGTCGACCCAAGTTAGTATGGTCAAGTGTTCAGTACATCGAGAGTGCTACCAAGATATTTAGCATAGGCGTCACCACCCCCTAGGCACTCAGATTGCGAACTTCAATTCCAAAATATGTAAAACATAATTGCTGCATGATGAAGTTTCACCCATTTGTTTCACCTAATACACTGAAGGTTGTCGCTAAATTTTGGCTAAAAGGTCGTACTCTATTGGTCCGAGACCCAAACTGGATAATCGATTTTAACAGTAACAATGACAAATCCAACTACTATATATATTGTGTAGGTGGATGAATACAGAAGTCTGACTTCGCCAATACACAATCGGCGAACACAACGAAATCCAGTATTCGTATAAATTAATAGAGGACAATATCATTTTAGTGGATAGCATTAGTGTTGAACGAGTAGACTCTGATTACAGGCCTAGTTGTGGATAAACCAGTTGACCAGAACACGATAGTTTTGACATGCAAATTTGTTGGGTCAGCTCTGCGGCTGTTATATGGCAGGCCAAAAAAAGAGTTACTAGTCTCTCGACCCTTATATAGCAGTCAGACGAAATTCCTGTCACTTACGTTTTTCCAAGTTCGCAAAGGAATATCCAGCGGAGGGTACCAATTATCATTCCAGAATAATTCGCCTTGATCGGATCATCTTTTTCCTATTTTTTTTCTATCCACCGGTGCACCCGCTGCACCACATACTCGCGCATCGCTCTCATAAGCTTCTGGCTTTCTCGTGGTAAACCTAGATTTAAACTCGTCATGGATGCCGAAAATCGGAATATTTTAAAGAATATATCGTTTTAGACATTCTGGACAGGTTCCATTAGTTGCAGAAAGCGATTATGATCTATTTTATTCAGCGTCTATCTCAGGAATTTCAACAAGCTCGTGTCTCGTTTCTACAATGTTTTGTCGAGAGAAGATGCGCGTTGACAGTGACAGTGCGTATTGAACAGATAAACATTTCAAATTTAGTCTATATGTTTTTTTTAGAGAAACCTGGTATTAGGCCTGTTCTCTGAAAAAGTAATGGATGCTAAGAGCCGGTGTTTGAAAATCACGTTCGCGGCCACAGCGTTGATTGTAGACTGGAGAAAGACCATGTAGTCACGTCGTCCCTCAAATGGACATGGCAGCTCTATAGCATCCACATGCAGGTCATCGCCTTCTGTGCACCGCCCTCCAGGCCGGTTCACCATCACACTTGCTGCGTGGCTGGTTTTTAGCAGTTCTTGCACCAGGTTGGCAATATCGAAATTTCATCTCGTACGAAAAAATTTGAGGAAATATTAACGAATAACTATTTTGACAGTTCGCGCCATGACTCTTATGACATGGTTATGACAGTTATTGGTACCCTCTGATGGTATTCCATATTGCGGCGCCATTGGCCAACAATTGACCACGAATGCGACTTTGCGTTCAACCTTTGGTCAAATCTCAACAATGAGATCCAAAATGTACAGTTCCAAAATGTTAGCCAATGAAACTGCCTCTTCAAATTGTTGGTGCTCTTTGAGAGTCTCGCCTGTCACTGTCCCTCTTCGTGCACAGCTGCATTCGTGGCATTGACCATAGTGCAGGGGGCAAATTTTCAAATATTCGATAGTGAGGCGTTGACAGTATCGATACATTTGCTTATCGAAATTCGAGAAGATAAAAAGTAATTAAATATGGTGAAATAATAACTTCGGACGATGTTTTCTTTGTTGCGATGTCATTGATATGGTGTTCGAATCCGGCAATTACGAAATTCTATGTTTTTTATTTAAAAAAAAATTTTAAGGAGCTTCACCGATGATTGAACATCTTATCGCAATTGCCTAGATTCGACCATGGTATCTAATATCGAAATCGACAACTTGAAATAACCACTCATCTTTCATCCGGCTTTGACTCGAACAACCCCATGCCTATTCCTTGTTATACTCGTCGTTGTTTATGTCGTCTTCTGCGAAAGTTCTTGTGAACTTTCCGGAGGTCTTTTAATTAATTTTTGGTCTTTTTATAGTTTTCATTTTTTTGCCTTTTAAACATGTGTTGCGGTCATCCCTCTCTTTCTCCCCTTTCCTCCAGACCATTTTCAGTGAAGATTTTTCTGCTTATACACGTGTATATGACATTTATTGTTCAGCACAAAATAAACCATGTGCCCATGCTGCTGCAGTTCGTCGTCTCGGTGCGCGTTTCTCTTTTTCGTTTTTCTTCATTCTGGTACAGCCGACAAATGGCTGGAACAAGTGGTCAAAAGGTTCGCCACGAAACACAGTTGCATGCCTGTGACGGCATGGTATGGGTGTAGGTAAAAACAATATAAAAAAGAGTATTATTTATGTGTGTCTGATTGTTTCAGTATTACGTAACAACTGCATTTTGTGATGACATCTTGAAATCTATACCCGCTGTACGTCGACTATAAACTCAGTAAGCCACCTGGCGTTGAATTATGAAAATATCAAAAACCAGGCAATGTTTCATACCTTTTGTTCGCTGTGATGCGATTCATTAAATAAAACATTTATTTAAACATTTCTTATGATTCATTTGAAGTCTGACCATTCCCATATTACATTGCATCTGCAGCCTCAGTCGCTCAAAAACGTTTTAGTTTTTCGGATTGAGAGTTTAAATTGTGCGATGATTACGATCCAATTACATTTAAAATTTTGCGGATGTATGGAAAAGGGTGGCAGAAAAGATGGCGGCCTGAAGGGCGAATGCGACATGAGTATAATGTCTAAAGGCACCTACCCATAAAATAATTTTCCGAAAAAAGTATGGTGGATTCTCATTTTTTATCAAGTTCAGCCATCTAACGAGCATTCCGTGAAACCTTACCTTTACGGCAGACACCTTTGGATCACACTTGTGCAGAAAGTTCTCAATTTACTGTAAAAATTTCTCCCTTTTAAGTTGTAAGGAGTCGGGCGTGGAGATTGTTGCACTACACGAGTTAATCAGATAGATCTTGTTCGTAGAATACATTAGCTCAGTAAGTACCACCCAGAAAGTACGGAATTATTTTCTTTTCTTTCGTTCCATTTATCAAAATTTAAAGAATCGCGAGTCTCTAGAGTACGACTCCAATCACCACACGACTTTGTAAGCAGTGACTGAAACCGATCTTTGTGCATAGACAAAAAAAGTGGTGATCGCTCTGGGCGTCCATAAATTTCTTTGTTGTGACAAAGATGTCTGTATTTTTTAAATTAATTTTTGCTCTTTGGAATTTCAAGCCATTATATTTGTCTGCAAATGCCAGTTTTCCCGAGGGAAAGTGCAAACGTGAATATTAAGCGTGATGGAATGCAAAATTTGAATTTTTAAGATACACTTCATAGAATCGGCAATAACATGCCCATAAGTCGTTCAGTTTAATGCTTTTTTTTTAGCATGTCGGAGTTGCTTATTAATTTGACAATACACGATTACGTATCAACATCCAATATTTTTAAACAGCATTTCCTATATTTAATAGACCGACATTTGCCTAATAAAATATGGTTGATGTTTAAGAAAAATATTAAGAGTGTTCCGCATGTATTTCATTTCGGCTTAACTGAACTAAACTGCTGTTTGCGAGGGAAAAATATGACGCGGTTCTCTCACTTATTTCGTTAAGAGTAATAATAGGTAGACCGAAGAGACTGAAGTTCAGATCTTTGAAGTTTCTATTTTGAAAAATATGAAATTGTTCTATCGAAATTGTGCGAGCTTTATTTTATGCCTATGCTGAACTTTAGTTTTAAGTCGACTATGCGAGGGCGATGCCTAAGATCGTGAAAGATCCATGATACATGGCGATAATACTTGTTATTTTTTTCAAGAAGTTCATGATCCTCTTGGTATAGCCACTTCTAGGACGACTTTCAGTTTGTTGGACGGAGCTGTTTAATGGCTCAATCGCCTCGTCCGGTACGCCCCTGCTGCGCATCTACAGTACACCATGGATGGCCTACACGCAATGACGCGAGGGTATATCCAATGGCGTCCACATTGAATGTTATCAATTAAAGCCTATCGCTTTCCAAATCTGTAGGTCATCCGGAATTTATATGCATTCCTAATTGCCGAAGCGCGTGTTTGCTACGCGCGGCGCGTCGTATTTACATGTAGATTTTTCCGTGTGGAAGAGTGTGGAGTCAGCGCTATTGTACAGCACAAAATCAAATTTGGAGTCCATTCAATGTCCCGTGAATACATTCCGCGCACCGACATCACCTCTCTCAATACCCCATATGCACCCCCCTCGTCTTTATTTAAATTTTCCAAGCTCTTCCAACCAACGGGGGCGTTTTGTTATCCGATTGTCCGGCCCGACTAGCCTTGACGATTGAGCCGGAATGGAAGACGCTCCCCATCGCCCACCTCCTGAGATGGATGTTCATCGAAAGTCGAGAAATCGACGCGCTCGTTTAAAGCGGTTAGTTTAAACATCTATCGATTTTTTTTTTTTTTTTTTTGGGAGGTCACGTTCAACATACGGGCTAGATCCTTCGAGTGGTGCTGCCCGGCGAGAGAGTGGCCTATCTTGTTCTGTACAAATTATGCAGATTCACTGTGTGCGTGTACGGTTTTGATTCTACGGAGAAGGAGGGGGAGGGGTGGGGTTATTGCGGAAGTAATGCCGGACACAAAAGTCTGCGGGACCCGACTGATGGCGGCTGAGATTGGCCGGGATTCCTGTTTGTGCAGATTGCGTCAGATCGATATACTTGCCTGGAATCTGTGTGAAATCATAATCGAATCTGTCGGGGTGGGAAGGGGGAGAACTGGATGCTCAACGCATGGTTGCGTCGACGGACCCGCAATATGACTAAATAATAAATATTGGGCTTTTATTATACATAATGGGCGGGTCTTCTGAAGGTCACCTCTCGACCTCTCGATTCTAGGAAATCCTTTCCAGGGTCACGTTTATCCAAGCAATAAGATTGGTCTAGAAAAAAAAGATCGACTGTGTTTCAGCAATCGATCATGAAAAATTGTTGTTTAAGATATAAAAGTAATTTAAAAATACTCAGGTGTATGAAAAAATTGAATATAAATTGAATAAATTGAGCCTGAACATAATTGAAAAATGAATCTCAATGGTAATATTAAATAATTAAAAAATAACTAAAAAATAAATTGATCAATAAGAAAACGAATCAAGGGATTAAGAAAATCACTAATGTAAGCTCACCGTTGTCCTGAAAAAATAAAATACGCAAGTTCATTGTTTGTGAAAACTTTGATTAAGAAAACGATCATTATAAAATAAATAGTAATCAATAAAAGAAAATATTTCGACTGGACAAAGAAAACATTTTGATCTAGAAAAATAATTGTGAATTTATTGTTGGCGTTGCTGAGTGCGGCATATGACGTTACCAGTCGTGATTCCTGACTTGTAAACCGAAATGTATAGCTCCTTACGTTCTGTCTCATGAGGTCATAAGGTGTGTGTGTGTATGTACGTCCGTGTGTATGACCCAACGCTAGTGAGTGATGGGGTGTGAGCAATTTTTTTTGTCTCTCGTCGGCTTTGACGGTGACGTCGTAAGGTGTATATAGTGTTTATGGGCGAGTCGTTTTGCAGCCACTAAATCACTGGAAATACAGGTATATATACACTGCAGAAACCATCTTGACTTCTGCTCGGGCATCTCTGCGTTGGACTGAAAAAAGTGATTGTCCCCTAAAAGATGGGACGTGCTGCTCATACTGTGTAACGAATATGGTTTCTCGCCCCTTTGTTTGTTCCAAGACGGCAACGTTATCACGTTTGATGATTTTGATACATTCACTTTCAATTTCAATCGATGTAAGCACACCCTTGATATAATAACAGTCGATGTATTGGCACCGTTTGGGACAAATACCTTGAAGACTTTAACGACGTATTTCTAAGTTCAAGTTCAAAGTTTTATATACGTACGGATTAAATTTTTTCATTATGGCGTTATTTCAAGTTTAAAACCCGATAAAGCGAGAAATGTACACCCTGGAGTTCCAAATTAGATTAGTCTGTGGTATAGGCGCCCATTGTTAGGTGTTTGTGCTTTTCGATTTGTGGGCTGGGACTGAGGAAGTGTTCCACGCACGAGCAGGTGATGTTCTCTATATAAACAATAATTATCTTACAGATTCAATTTCGGTAACCAATTTCCTCACTTCGGTAATCAATTTTCCCTTATCCAACTATCGTCTAAGTATATGCGCGTTTCCAAAAATTAGAGATTCTATTATAAAAACGAACCTAACTACTACGGCCGTTCCACGCTTCACCGAATTCCTTGTTACTAGGAGTTTACAATTTCCGTGTTTCTCTTGGAAACTCAAATCACCCATTCTAAAAATGATTACGGAAAATGACCACATGTACCGGTTCGAAATTACACGTATGGCTCATTTGTTGGTTACCAAATTGAAATGTGCAAATGTCAGCGTTCGCCTATCAACTAATAATGGCTTACGGAGATAAAGTGGGTTTTTAAAAAATTCATTATGTTTTCGTGGACTGGAGTACAAAAAATAAGGTTTGGGAATAAATTTCAAGAGACAGATACTCTACCTATGAGGGAGCGGGCTGAATACATTAGTGCGGTTTGTTTCGGATCATCTAGGAGATCGGTCGGAAAAGTTCAAACGAAATAGCTTGCACCTAATTGCAATTTAAAGAGAAGATACCCGGATGTTCCGCCGTATCTGTTTTACGCAGTTCATTAATTTTTTTTTCCGGTTCATTAATAAAATATCCGAACGCGCACTTACCTGCGCACAGGTATTGTTTAGTCAATACGTGATAGAGTTTTGAAAACAATTTTCGACTTTTGATGCAGCCGATCAGCTGCGCTGTCAACTTGGTGATTTTAAAAGTTTCGTTTTCCCCGACTCTTATTTGTACAATTTACTGAAAGGCGGACTGTACAGGTAGTACTGTACAGGTAGTAAACAGAACAGGTGTCACTTCCCGCGTCGACGTTTCGTAATCGCGAACGGCGTGCACCGCAGACGCGGTTCCCTCAACCTGTCTTCTCCCATTTCACTTAATATGCAAATGGAAAGTCGTCGATAATCCACGTAGATTAAGTCGATGGGGCAGAAATCTCATTGGGTCATAATTAATCAACCATCTTTTTTTTCGCTCTTTCTCTTCCATCCCCCCCCCTCCTCTTCCCCCATCCTTCCTCGCGTTACGCTCGCGTTCAAAACCTCTTGACAGCCCGTTGAGCATTTCTATAGACACATTATTAAAATCTATCTTAGGCGTCTTTCAACCTTCTATATCCCCCACCATCGCCATCACACGAATCCCACCGGTCCCGTGAGTTCACCAATACCCTCCTGAGAGCCGTGTGCGCAGGATACATTACGTTGTCGACAGTTACTCCATTTGAAAATTGCGTCCAAGTTTCATTTTTTTAAATCCCAATTCCATACAACCTTTACTGGTGAATGAGGGGGATTGAATTTTGGTGTTTGCTGCTTTAGGGGGGGGAAAAGAAATTGTTTGAAAAAATAATGATTTTTCAGCTGTGCCCACCTATTAGTCCAGAGGTCCCCAGGAGGATGAATAAGGTGTGCATGAGCCTATAACTCAAGTCTCGGCGCAAGTGTGTGTGGAATGCGCAATTTAACAAGGCTCGCTGTGAACTCGAGATTAGAAACAGTTCGCAGTTCACATAAACAGTTACCGCGGTGGCTTTTATTTTTATCTACCAAGTCTAATGTTATGGTAATTAGTGAAGCGACTCGTTGCAATTGTCTCAGAATAACGCTGACAGTCGAACCCTGGCCATGATGCGCCATAAGTCTGCCTCTATATCGGTTACAACAAACCCTTTCGATTCTCTGGAACGCCACCAGAGGGCACAATAGCTAATTCGGTAGGAGCGCAGGCGATTACCTAGAAAATTTTATTGCTCTACTTTCTGCAATTAACCGACTGATTCTCTGGAGCACCACCAGAGAGCGCCGAGAATTGTCCTGCACGGAGGTCGTAGATCTACATGTATTCTTACATATTTAAGTATTGCAATTTCGCGACTCGAATGAGCGCCACATACCTTGTGTTTATGTTCATCAGCCCTGGTGGTGGTATGGCTGCGGGAATGACGACTGGAAAAACTGTACGCGGGGCGGCTTCTTATTCGATGCTGTTAGGTTGTTTTGATGAATGAATTCGTTTACCTGGCTGTCAGACTTGGTCAGCTCTCGTACACACTTCGTTCTTCCAACGTACGTTCGTAAATGTTCGTAGCTATTGAATACATTAAAAAAGTTGCCAAGGAGAAATCCCCGTTGTTAATAACTTGGAAATTGGGAAGGTAAAGAGAAATTAGTAAGATTGTAAGAAATTAGACGATTTGAGTAGCCCACGCATTACACGTAAGTCGAAGGCATTCTATTAGTGATAATAAAATGGGAAAGCGCCACCTATATTTCATGTTATCGGATGTCTTTTTTTTTTTTTTAGTTTTAATCAACTGTAGCCAACCGCACTACAGGCCTTACGTCCCCCTCATGGTGCTTAGGCA
>JAQGBY010004109.1:0-17414 GCA_034698785.1 Mycogona germanica | reverse complement strand
CAAATAAACCAGATAACAGTTCCAACCAAGTAAACCAGATAACAGTTCCAACCAAGTAAACCAGATAACAGTTCCAAACAAACATTCCAATGACTGCAGTAGAAATTCCATTAATTTAAATTTGTTAATGAACCAGACGACAAGTACTAAGTTTAATGACCGAATGAAAACTTGAATCTCAAGTGATGGATGAATATCTGAGAATAAAACAAAACTAAAATCGCCTTAGTTTTTAAATTGTTTCATGATTTCACTTTACTAGAAAAAATTAGAAAAACTGATACATGTTGAGAGACGTGTAGTCGCATTAGTGTTCCAACTGGCGACCATCGAGTGAACGTGTAGTCGTATTAGTGTTCCAACTGGCGACCATCGAGTGAACACAGTAAGAAAATCGCCATTTTGTGGTTTCCTCTTTTCATCTCCTCCTTGACCGAAGTCAACGTTGACCGCAAAAGTAATTTTCGCCCTCCAGTCGTTCAGCACCCATCACCACCATCACCACCACCACCACCACGCACCCACCATAAAGATCGAGTGATCGATGACCCCTGCTTTATTTTTGCTCCCCCGATTGTCCAGTCTAGCCGAATGATTGCTCGATGGCGAGCCTCGTTCCCAACTCACGGCAATAAAAGAGGGCAGTTGGTGGTTGGTTTTAAATAACGTCGCAGATCTATCTTTTGGGGGTCCGCCCCCAGCGCCCCCACAAATGGTGCCAAGCGCGCCAATTACACCCAGCCGTGTATTGTCAAACACAAATATTTCGCTATATTACTTTGCACTTCGACATGGCTCGGGCCTAATGCCGTGGAATTGCTCGATAAAACAATAAGTACAAGTGGATTGCAGTGGGCAAGAGAGTGAGATATATTGCCTCAGCCGTTGAAGATTGTAGGCCTACAATGATTGCGTTCCCACAGCGTTCGCGGCCAACTTCAACAACGATTTCTCTCTAGTACAAACCTACTTCAATCCCGATCTGGCATTATAAAATTTCAAAGATGCATTTTAATTTCTTTAATTACCAAGAAAATCATGTTTGAAAAAAATGGGTGTACTTTACCCGATTGTTAAAAATTTGTTCAGTGCCATATTTATTTTTGGATATCGCCAAAATTGGAGTATTAAAATTTTAATAAAATACTCATGAGATATTTGTTAGAACGTTTAATGCGAATGGAAAATGCGAATTTGGGACACACCGAATGAAGAAGGCGAACTGAGTGGCGAACTCGCTTTACTATTATTTAATTAGAAATGGTAATACTAATCAAATAATAGGTTCAACTCCCGGTGTGCACGAAACTATATTTTTCGCAATTACCAGTTCTAATTAAATAATAGTAAAATATTATTATTATAAAAGCGAGTTCGCCACTCGGTTCGTCTTCTTCATTCGGTCTGTTCCGAATTCACCTTTTCCGTTTAATAAAATATATGCCTACTTTCCACCAGCCACAAACAGAATACAATTATTTTTAAACTTGCATGTACTGAATAAACGTAAAATAAACTATCGAATAAACAAAATGAATTTTTACAATACTGGATTTTAGCGTTCAATGTCAACAGTCGATTTTGGGAGACGCGCACCAGTATTTATCCATGTTATGACTTTTAAAAAAAAAGCAGTTTGTCTCAGGACGTACAGAACAGCACATTCGTTGACACTGTTGCATTACTTTTAATATTTCAGAATTCTCGCGGCGCCGATCTTAGCCGCGAACAGTAGGCTCCACCATTCGAATCTTTGTCAGGTAATAGGCGTGGCAAATATGCCAGGTAGATCTAGCCTACTATCGCCGTACCGTAGGGTAGCATGATACCAGCAGACCCCCACCAGAGAATACGCACTGTTTCTCGCGGGGCCCGGGCAGGCGAGATGGCTACGGCACAGTGAAAATCTGTAACAATATAATGGGTGCGTGAGGCGGGCAATTTAATAAACAAGGTCGATTTGACGAACAATGGGAGAAAGTTTAGAAAGCCTGTACGAGCACACACAAAATAGATTTTCAACTTCCAATCGGGGGGTGAGGAGGGGAGGAGGAGGAGGAGGAGGAGGTGGGAAAGTGGAATGAAACAGAAAAAAATTATGACGCCGGCGTGAAATCAACCGATAGCTTCTTGGCAAACATGGCGTCGCTTGGCGTGAGGTATATAAACGGCAGTACCGTGCTCAGTTGTTATCATTCTCCAACTCGGTCCACATTGCAAGAGCAATAACTTCTTCTAAAGGATTAGCAGTCTTTTTCCACAAGGAACGTTCAGCAAGATGTCTTACAAAAGCATGGTAGGTTGTACGGGAGGAGGGCTCCGATGTCTGTCTATTCTGTTAGAGCCATCTTTCGTGGACTACTGTTGAACCATGACGCCGTTCTCCTGGTGGGCAGAGCTGGTGGCACTTCTGACCAGCAATCTGATAATTATTTGATCGATAGTAGTGAATTTTGACTTACGGCTCATATGTTTCTTTCCAATCACGGATTTAATCCCATCTTTGAATGACTACTAGATCACAAGTATTTGCGTCTTTCGTCAAAAAGGAACTAACAAACGAAAAAATTCTCAGAAAAAAGTACTTTTGTCTGAGAGAGTGACAGAGTTCAGAACATATTGAGTCAATATAACAATATTTACTTGAGCTATTTGTTTATAAGATGTGAACATACGCTGACTGGTGGCCCAATAGTTCACAAATCGATCACCACAATCCAATAAGTCACAGACAATAGGTATTTGTCGGACCTGGTAACCTGGTTCTGACCAATTTGGTAAACTGGTAACCTGGTAACCTGGACCTGACCTGTCACAAAGTTAAACGATTCAGCTTGATTCTAACTTTTCTGCCCAGACAAAAAGCAAATCGCATTTAGCGCCTTCATTGTATAGATATATGTGAGTGGCCTGGATGGCAAAGACTGATTTAAAAATGTGGTATTGAATTGTGTCCATGAAAGATTTATGAATAGGCATCAACGATTATCATACTTGGATTATCCGAGATCGTAACTAATTTTTTCGCTTGTTTTTGTGTTGTTAAAACAGATTCTGTTGGCGCTGGCGCTCTGCGCTTGTGTGGTGATCATCTCTGCCACTGCTGGATATGGTGGAGGTCACGGAGGTTATGGCGGTGGCGGACACGGCGGTGGACACGGAGGCGGATATGGTGGTGGACACGGAGGCGGATATGGCGGTGGACACGGAGGCGGATATGGTGGCGGATACGGTGACGGATACGCTTCCCACAAATACGGATACTACGGACCCTATGGCAACTCCTACGTGCACGTTGCTGTCGATGGCTACAAGGAGAACTCCAACTATGGATTCAAGGCCGGCGGATATGGACATTAAATTTTATTTAGGTAAGAGTTATTTCAAATTGTGCAATTCTGTAAATGGTTTCTGGATTAACTTTGAATCAATGCTGATGCCAAAAATTTAATCAATTGCCCCATCCATGAATTTTTAAAAATAATACATTTAACAATGACCATTTTTTCTTTCTACAGGATTACGTCACCACGTAAACGCATATTGTCGACGTTTCTTAGGAAAAGGCGTACAATGTGCTGAAACTGAAAGTTCCTCTAATCGGTCAAGATTGAATTTACGAAATCAACGCTTTTAAACAAAATGCTGGAGTAGAAATTTGCTAAACTTTGTAAAGTGACAAGAGATAAAAATGTGGGATTTGATTGCCGATTTGTAATTATAATTTCCAATAGATCTGATACAAATTGGCACCATATAAACAAATCAGCTGTTTTTTCTGCTCTGCTTAGCAAATAACTGATTTGAAAGCGATTTCAAGATAACACGGTGTGATGAGAAAGTGGAACTCGGACCATCATATTTTTGGAAACAAAACTTTATATTTTTATATTTCTGCCATTTATTTGTTTCGCCCATCATTTTGAATGCCAAGTGATGGTCCAGTGTAAATGAGAGTGTAATACGCTTTGCTACTCGCTTTTTTTTGCTAAATCAGAACAAAACCTATTAATAGACACTTGCAGACTTGCTTTGGCCGATTGCTGTGAAACGAAACAATTCAACTTGTAGATAATTGGAAGTTATGTAAATTATTTTGTTGTAAATAAAAATGTTTGTTTGAGTATTCTTCCTTTTCCACTTACATTATGTTGTAGGCCATGCATGGAGTTTTTAAAATGTTAAAGAGGAAATTAAATCAATCTCGTTGACTAAGATAACAATATATTTTTTAAAAATGATTGAAATTAATATTAAAATGTTAATTTTTTTTATAAATACAATATTTTTAATAACTTTGTTTGACCTTTAAACGACTAAATCTAAAAATACAAATGTTTAAAAAGCAAAGCATTGAATATTCAAAAATATATTTGTATCTTTCAAATTTTGTCAAGTTCATCAAATTATCTGTAACATACATATTGCTGACCTAAAATTGAAAATGCACAAAAACAAGCATCCGATATTCACCATTACCAGCAAATAGTTCTTTTTTCCTTTGATTCCACCATAATAAAAAATGAAACGACAATTTTTTAGCCATTAAACAAGTAAACCGAATCGTTTGTTTAATGGACTGTTCTTTAGCGAGAAAAACTCATTTTCCAAGAAACAAAAAAATATTGCTAACACAATTAGTGTGCGACAAATTATTCGAAAGGCAACACGCGGGGCGCAATCGCTAATTTTCTATTTTTAATTGCTGTCTTGAAACTGGAGTTGTCTCGTGTTGCTTCACGAATAGAATGTCGTAAGCTTACAAAACTGTATATAAAACAATCATGAAGCTTAATTTGTCGCATCATTTACCATTATCTGACTTCTTGGTCGATTTCCAGCGTTAGGTGAATTCACGTCTCAATCGGGGACACTTTTGCTTCACGTTTACGAAGCATTTCCCCCATTATATTGTCAATTGCAAATGTTCTCGACAAAATAAAAAATAAAATAATTCCGACGTGGTCTGGTGAATTCCCATGCTTTCCTTTTTTTCTTCCCAAAATGGCCTTAATTTTCAATTATCGGGAGATATCTCTATGTTGGCTCAACATCAACACAAATCTTAAAACTTGAATTTATCAACGACATAACCGATTTGACGTTTCTTACATGAACATTGAACAAGATCAGATTAAAAATGTAACCCAATCTTATATTATAAAACTGGAGATTTGATTTTCCTGTCCGGAGACTAACTCTCGAACGGCTCAATGAAATTGATTAAAATTTTACATACCGTTAGTAAATCACCATAATTCGCTAGCGACCACTTTTCAGATCTCGATTTTCAATATTTCATAATAAAATAACCGTTACCAAAATCTGGATATCCTTTTCGCTTCACAATCAAAAAATGGTATCTCCACATCAAAAGCATGACGTCGTCGATTTCACGAGACAACCAAGCACACCAGATTACAGATCCAACCACATTACCGGAATAATATTTTCAATATAAAATCCAAATAAAATAAAATAACAATATTAAAAAAAAGCAAAAAGATATTCTAAACACGATTATTTTACATATAACAGCGGGAAGGACCAACATATTCTATAGAACGTCACCAGAGGGCACCAATAACTGTCAGATTATTTTTTTCTATTACTTTCCCCAAAAAGTGAACTTTAAAAGCAACTCGTATTTGTCCAGCGTTCTCACATTGACGGTTTGATTCAGAATAAGGCGTAGTTAATTAAGTACAACAGAGAAGTTTATCGGATGCACGAAATTCTTAAAAAAATCTTACTTGACTAAGTCGAGAAATCGCGGTAAGCAAAAGCGAGCAAGATTTCTTCCAGATTTCGTGCCAAGAAATGAGAAAGACACCAGAAAATGTGTTCCAACAATGTTACTTTTGGCAACAAATTGAGCCTAATGTGACCGACTACTTAAGTGTCTGCTCACGCTAAAGTCGTCAAAACGACCGCGAATGTGTGACGGACGCAGTAATGCGTGTCAGGAGGGTAGTGGAGCTAATGCAGGTTTTTGCTTCCGTATCGAGCTGTAGCCTGTAGTCCATATGTTTGTAGACACGGAACCTCAATAGGACATCTCTTTTTTCTGTTTTCAGTTTGACTGCCGTCACTGGGCAACCTATTGGAGTGGAAATAATTACAGATAATACTTGCGATTACTGCAGCATAGCTCACCTTGTGGTGCCCACTGGTGGCTTTCGTGAGAAACTATTGATCAGTTGAATTGCACATATGGTGAAATATTTCTGACGGCGGCAACTGGAACCAAGAACTAGCCTTTTGTGAATACATGTTATAAGGCGGTGAATGATATAGTATTGTAAGTCGGGCTTATTCTCGACATTACGACCTTAGTTTCTTACGATAAAGATCTTAGCATCCGTATTCAATATCGTGCAATCAAAAGTGACTGCTCTAAGACTCTTGAAAATTATTGACCGCTGAACAAAACACTGATAAAAAAGAACATCAACAATTTTACAGGCTAATTTATATCTGCATATCGCATGAGTGTTCGTGGACACGAGTCTTTGAGACCCATGGATATTGCTCAAGAACTCAGTAGTAAAATAATAATTAAATAATCGATCAAACATAAAAATCCAATCCAAAATGATCAGATTCAAACCAGCTTTTCAGTAACACAACAACTCCAATACAACAAATGTCTGTAAACTCGGCTCATTCTAAACGAGGTAGTGCTACAGGCGGCAAACGTGGTCATCCATGGACGCGGTCCTCTGTAGTGGGATACGCTCGCTTTCGCCGCGCAATTCGATGTTCACGCTCGATGACCACATTAAATAAAGGGGTAGAAATCACAGATAATTGAAGCCGCCAACTGAACCACGACTAGTCGACTATAAACAAAACTTTCGTTCATCTTTTTTTTCTGTTTTTTTGTAGTTGTTGTTTTAAATATACACACGTATACCTTCGAATCAAAACATTATCACCTCGTTGAACATAATAGCTTTTTGGCCTCTTGCGTTTTTCTTTTTTATTAAATCTCGCAATGCTGCAATGGTGCAACCGGACAGTGAGAGAAACAATCGAATAATTTCTCGATTCTGTTGATTCGGATTTATCTGACCGAGGAGAGTGAGGCGCGAAGGACTTAACACAAAAAACTCAATGCCTCCAAGATGCGTTGGTTGTCCAATGCAAATATTGCTTCAGTGGGTTGAGACAAATGCAATAAAACGCCACCATATATACAAAGTCGATGCTGTTATTAATTATTTTATGGCCCCGCATGAATACAATTAATCGTTTGTGTGGTTCCCGTGGACCGTAACACGAGACCAGGCAATGGGTGCGGGGCGCGGCTAGAAAATTAAATTGAATGCGATCGCCGCTCAAAGGGTGTGTGTGTGTAACAATGAGGAAACCGACGTTTCTAGCCGAAATCGGCTGTAACAAAAAAGAAAAGAAAAAAAGAGAATGTATTTTATAATTTTGCAGCCAAACAAAAACATTAGGCGTTAAACTGATATATTCGACGGCGTATACAATTGGGGAAGTCGAAATTTTAACGGGTATAAATAGAGAGAAAGCGGTCAGTGGTTATTCATTGTGATCAGTTCGCTTGTTGGAGCAATATCGCCTGTGGATTATAGCTGTTTTACCAGAAGGGAAAGAAAGAAAACTTTATACAAGATGTCTTACACCAGCACGGTAAGAATTCACATCGACAGAAGGATACCGAAAAACTGCGTTCGGTTTACCAACTGGCAAACCAACAAGCAATAGAACATCAGTAACATTTAATGTTAAATTCGGATTGGCTTTGGCAAGTGGATTTGCGATAGCTGTAATAATGTTTTAGCCAAACAAGTGGTATTGAAATAGTCAAAATGGATTTTTAAAAAAAAGAAGCGACTGACTATTGATTCAAAATACTACCGATAACTTGCTTTTCGAACGCTTTCACAAAATGAACACTGACGAAAACTCCTCCCAATTTTCAAATGGTAGAAACATTCACAAAAATATTTGTAGAATGCACCCACACCTAAGATAAAACATTGCAACCTTGAAACCATAAAAATACAATATTCTACAAACCGACAATTGATGAACCGATTTGAAATCGACTGTTTTTCTCAAATTGAGAAGCAAGATCACAAAATTCTGTGCACCTGTCCAACTTTTGCTGCCCTCTGTTGGACAACAAAAGCTTTGGATTACGTCACATTGTCTTTCGATATGCCAAGATTCCATTTTTGCTCACAGCTAAAAAATTAAAAAATGAAGTTAATAAGATCCGAGCATGTGATTTGTATCGCTCGCGATGGACACGATCTCAAAAGACCATTTGCTCCAATCTCAAACACAATTGAAATTTACCAAGCAACTTGAAGTAACAGTGTAACTAGGGTATTTGTATAAATCCCAGGTAGATTAAATGTATTAGTGATTAGATACTTATGAAAAATATTAATTTGCTTCCTCAAACAGATGTTATTGGCCCTGGCTCTGTGCGCCTGCCTATCGGTTGTGTTGGCCGGTTATCAGAGTTACGGACACGGCGGAGGTCACGGAGGAAGCGGTTATGGTGGACACGGAGGCGGAAGTTACGGAGGACACGGAGGTGGCGGTTATGGTGGACACGGAGGTGGAGGATATGGCGGGGACGGATACGATGATGGCTACAGCTCCTTCAAGTATGGCTACTACAGCCCCTACGGCGACTCTCACGTCAACGTGGCTGTCGACGGATGGCAGGAGTACTCCAATTATGGATTCAAGGCTGGCGGATATTAGGTTTTGCTCAAGTCAGGTAAAACAGTTTTATTAAATTGAGACATGCGACTAAAACGAATAATTAAATACATTCCTTCTAAATTTTCATTAAATCACCGCATAATGTATCGATATTTATATCGATAGTGCATATTATTATTATGGATTTAATGATGGATTAAATGAAAATAATGCACCACTAAAGAGATTAACTTGGTGTCATGCCCACTTAAACTAATGTTTCTTTCCATTTATTTTGCAGATGATTGAATTATTTGGAAACTGAAAGGACAACAGAAAGCTTCATTGCCACACCATTGTCGGTTAAATACAACCGTTAACCGGATATCAGTATGTTTCTCCACGAAAATGACCACCTCATTGGACCATCATAACTGCTGATCATTCGAAGAGTCATTCATGCCAAAAAATAAATGTAGACATACGTGTTTACTGTATGTTGATGTACCGAACACACATTTTCATAACAGTCGTTAAAATATATCGTCGTAATCGTATATAGTTCATTCACCGGGTAAACATGTCGATCGCAGAATAACATGTACATTTAACTGTGCTGCGACGTTTATATACTGCAACATTTATGAACTTAAATTTTGTTACTGATTTTGATATTTTTCGATTGATATGATAAATAACCTGTATACGGATTGTTCAAAAATAAAATTATTTATTTGATGGTCGAACTACTGATTTTGCATTCAATCTTTGAAATACGACAATTTTGTTCTAACAATTTGGACAGTCTTTAATTTGTGCTTTGGACTAAAAACAGAAAGCAATGAGTTTGTTCTTACCAATGTTATTACCAGTTAAAGAGAAACAAATAAAATTAGGCATTTCAAAGAAGCTCATAAATATCACTTAAAGTAATATTAGTAATTTTGTATTTATTATATGTTAATTTATGTAATAGGAAACATTAATTTATATTATCGCTTAATATAGACACACAATAGTTAATTATATAATTAAATATAATAATTATAATATGCTCACGCAACTGGTTCATAATTTAATATTAAAATTTTTGTTCCAAAAGATGTGATAAAAAAGACTTGAAGAAAGAAAATAAATGTTAGGTTGTTTCTTATTACAAGATATATTGATATGCTTACGCAAGTCGTACCTATCTCGACTACTGATTAATTAATAGAGCATAAATATAAATTTGTCTAACCCAAAAATACCTTGACAACAGTACTTGACCTACATGCACAGGCATTTGTCATATGGTTACTAGTTTTTGCGTTTATCTTAGAAAAAAATACATTGTTTCTATCATATTTTAGTCCTATTCGTACTATTGGGATTATTTTGGAACAAATTAGTGACACACTGAAATCCTAAAATGCCTGCAGCTGAGAAAATACTCCTAATCTGTAAAACAGAATAAACATAAACGTTATTCTTTAATCTAGATTATAATCCTAAACGCCCTTTATTTTTATTCTTTTTCTTCAATCTATCCACTTTGACGTTTACTTACGAACAGCTAACGAAATATAATTAAATTTAAGGTGTAGATAGTTCAGCTAATTTGTAGTTGAGCACAAGTTAATTCAGATATTCAGATACTCAGTTTAAAAAATATTAGAAAGATGGGGACAGCCGAGCGAAGCGAACTATTTCTCTGGATTTATGCATTTTTAAAACTAGTTAGTTCTTGCCGGAATTCTTTATACGATTAAAATACAATTTTCGTGAAGGCGATACACTCAATAAAAAACTTTTTATATTTAGTAAAAATGGCGGATGGTCACCAATCTGCTCCGAATGATTAAACTATTTCTGTCTTCGATGTATACGATTTACGACCCCAATCAGGAATTCAAAAAGCTTTGTCACAACAACACCACCCCAGACACAAACGAGGCAATAAAAACTAGCGATGATGATTTTTTTGCGCATCATTTCTTGCGCATCAACATGCTAAGAAAAAACAAAGCGGAGCAAATTCAACGAATTCTAAGATGCCTCACTCATCAAAGAAACCTTTCCGAGTATATAAATGAAGGTCTACGACCAAAATAAGAGCAGTTGATCAGTTGCCATGGCCGGCTGTAATTCATAGAAAGTCCTGTTGTATCCGAATTAATCATTACATTGAAGATGAGGCGAGCGATTTGGGTGAGTTTAACTTTTTACAATGATGATCAAAGTAACTCTATAATCCAGATTTGAACCCCTGCCGAGAACCACTGCCCATAATCCGGTATCTGTTTGACCCAACCGCTTGTTAGGTGCTAAGAACATTTGAAGGTTTAGCTTTACATTTATTTTTAAATATTTCTTTTACAGATTGTTGTGTTGGTTGTGCACTCTCTATACCTGGGTGTGACTCCAGCCAAAATTCCAAAGAAAGACGCAGTTTTGGAGTTATCGAGGCAGTTATCTGATTCGAAATTCAGACCGACCCGTGAAGATAAACCTGTCGATTTCAAAATTGATCAGCCCATTCAACTGGCCAAGTTACAGCCTCATTACGTCAGTAAGACTGCACCGGCACAAATGAAGGACCGTCTTCAAGACGAGTATGACATCAGATGTGAGGATGATTCCGGATACAGTGGACGTAGTCCACACTATGACCACATGTATGGTGACTATCATCTTCTTGGCTCCAAGGACAGAGCTGATAAACATAATGGTAAAGCTCAAAACCGAATGGGAAGACCGACGATTCCATTGTTCAGAGCCCGGATGCAGGCCTATGTCGATGGCGATGCTCGTGATGTTGCCGGAAACGAACGTAGCTTTCTTGGTAATATTCATGGTTATTATCACGGTAGGCCCGAATTTGCTCATCATGGAGATGGTCATTTTAGATTTAGAGAACCTGAACAGGCAGTTAAAGCAAATAATCATTTGCACGGAGTAAATATGCCTGATCATGGAAACATTCATAAAATGCATCAAAATGCTCAAATGGATGGACATCCATTTGATAAAATGCGAGAACGTCCCCTTGATCGAATACATGGACGTCAGTTTGATCAAATGCAAGGAAATACAAGATTTAGAGAAATGCAAGGAAATTCATTTGGTCAGATGAATGGTCCGGGATTTAGACAAATGCAAGTAGATTCGTTTGGACAAATTCAAAGAAATCCGTTTGGACAAGGTGACCCATTTGGACAAACTCGGGATATTCCATTTACCCAAATGCAGGGAAGCTCACTTGGACAAATGAGAGGAAACCCGATTGAACAAATGCAAGATTTATCAAATAATCAAAGAAATCCGATTAGAAATAACCAAGGGCATCCACATAGTGAAGGACAAGCAAATAGTCAAAGACATCAAGCCCAAGGGAGTTTTGCTGGTCAACATCAAGACCAGCCACGTGGACTGCAGAATGACCACATTCACTTTGATGCGCATAAGCAGAATATTGGCTCGGGATATGACGCAAACCAAGAAAGGCATCAAGGTCAAGGGAATTCTCCCAGGCAACATCACGGCAACCCACATGGATACCATAAAGAACAAAGTCAAGATCAACAGGAACAAATGAAAAGTAATAATCAAAACCAATTTGGAGACTACTCAAAGAAACCTGAAGTTCATAACCAAGGTCACGCTCAAGAGCACTCACAAGGATATGGCGCAATGCCAGAAAGACATCAAGGTCTAGAGAATGCTGGTGGCAGTCAACTTCAAGGTCACCAACAAGGATACCATAAAGAACGAAGTCAAGATCAACAGGGACAAATGAAAAGTAATAATCAAAACCAATTTGGAGAATACTCAAAGAGACCTGAATTTCATAACCAAGGTCACGCTCAAGAGCACTCACAAGGATATGGCGCAATGCCAGAAAGACATCAAGGTCAAGAGAATGCTGGTGGCAGTCAACCTCAAGGTCACCAACAAGGATATCGTAATGAGCATGGGCAAGATCAACATGGCCAAATGAAAAGTAATTATCAAAACCAATTAAATGATTACATGAAGAAACCAGAAGAAGTTCAAAACCAAGGTCACATTAATTCACACAAGCAAAATATTGTATCCGGATTTAATGATCGCAGACCAAGTGATTTCACCAATGATCATTTTGTTGTTGTTCCGAAATCGAAAGTGCCGGATGAACTGAAAAAATTCTTAAGTAATGCACTGGAACGAGACTACAAGCACATCATAGGACACAGCACTGATACAAATCCTCAGACGGGAACAAAATACGATCCTCTCTCAAATGCACTCTTTGTTGTCGAAAAAGATGATTTGAGACTGAAAAAACCTTCCTTCAAATTGAGCAAGAGTAGCTTCATTAAGCATATCGACCAGGAAAATACTTTTAAAATCGATAAACCGTTTAAGGAGCCGCCAAAGTCCAATTTTCAAAATAATGATGGATATGGTGGTGAACACCATGGTGCCAATGTTGATGTGAGTCCAGCAGTTCATGGTGGTGAAACTAAACAGCATACGAGTATGAGCTATGAAGACAAAAATAGAGGTGCTGATGGCTATCCTAGCATCGGAATTACTTCTCAGAAATCATATGGAAATTCACAAGTTCATTCTACAGCTTCAGAGGTTTCTGTATCACCCGACCAGGCACCCTCCAATTTATACGGTGCAAATGGATATGGTGGTGTGGCACATCATGGTACCAATGATGACATGAGACCAGAAGGTCAGCACAAATACGGAAGCCATGAAACCGGCACTGCACAGAACAAAGGTCCTGAGTTAAAAAAGGGACACAATGTTATCGAGCAAATAAAAACAAATGAAAAAGAACATGTGGAAAAATCAAAAAACATCGGCTATGATGAAAAAAACGGAGCTGCTGGTGGATATTCTAAAGCTGGCTCAATTGATGCCAGCCAAGATGGAATTACTACTCAAAATGCATACGGAAAAGCACCAGCTTATTCTTCAGATGCATCTGTGTCACACAAAAAAGAAAACTCCAGTCCATACAGTGCAAATGGATATGGTGGACATTATGAAATCAATGCTGCTGTGAAACCGGAAGTTCATGGAGGTGCAACTAAACAGCATAACTATGGAAGCAGTGAATCTGATTTTGCACAGAAGGAGGTTCCTTCATTGAAAAAGGAACAAAATGCCAATGAACAAATAAAAACAAATGAAAAAGAACATGTGGAAAAGTCAAAGGACATCAGCTATGATGACAAATATAGAGCTGCTGGTGGATATTCCAACAATGGCATAGTTGATGCCAGAATCACTTCTCAAAATGCTTATGGCAATGCACCTGCTTATTCTTCAGATGCCTCTGTGTCACCTAAAAAAGAAAACTCTAGTCCATACAGTGCAAATGGATATGGTGGGCATTATGAGACCAATTTTGCTGTGAAACCGGAAGTTCATGGAGGTGCAACTAAACAGCATAACTATGGAAGCAGTGAATCTGATTTTGCACAGAAGGAGGTTCCTTCATTGAAAAAGGAACAAAATGCCAATGACCAAAAAAAAGCAAACGAAAAAGAACATGTGGAAATATCAAAGGACATTAGCTATGAGGACAGAAATAGAGCTGCAAGTGGGTATTCTAACACTGGCACAATTGATGCAGGTAAAGATGGAATCACTTCTCAAAATACATATGGCAATGCTTATGGAAATGCACCAGCTTATTCTCCAAAAGTATTCATGTCACCCAACCATGCATACTCCAGTCCATATAGTGCAAATATATATTCCGATGGTGACAAAGGTGCCCAGAATGAACAGCGAGCTCCAATTGTTGATGGGAAAGAAAGTGATTCGAAAAAAGTACATGAGGAGAATAAGAATTCAAATACGCCCATCACAAAATATGTCACCCCAATGGAAACTTCACTCAGTGATGGCTATCAGTATGAGCAAATAAATAAAAATGGGAAAGCTTATGTCTCTGTGGCTATGAAAGGGCCCAAAGTAAATTACAGCTATGAATATGCCATATAATACCTTAAGCTCGATAAAACAAGTTCAACGATGGAAAGTCAACCAAATCCAACATCATTGTTTCATTTCAAAATAGACTCTCTCACCCTTTACTAACAGGAATGAGTAACCTAATACTTTTTTGCATGTGTCTCGCAAATCTGTTCTATAACACTATATAGATAAGAAATTTGTGACCTTTGGCGAAGATATAAACGCCATATTGGAATTTGTGTACACTTTAAAATTGTTGCCGGCTGGTCGGTGTAATTATTTTAATACTGGTGTGTGTACATAGATTTGATTTTTATTTCAAATATCAGCTAGTTCGAATGGACATAGCAACTGAGCATTACTTGTCTTGTTTTTAATCTTACATAAAACAATCGTTTTTAAATAAAACACAAAATAATTGTAATTTGCAAACACTCATAATAAATACAGTATATTTATTTTCAAATGGTGTCGGTGCTTTCTTGCATTATTTGTTTTCATTTTCAGGGGGTATGGAGGCATTTTGCAGAGTTGTGTATAACAGTAAATACAGGCATAATCTAATACAAAATGGAACAATTTGAAAAACTGCCCCGGATAAAAATATTGCAACTCATTGACGGACATGTTGTCACCATGCGCTCTTAGATCTGTAAAGTAGTTACTGTTATATTCTTTATTGATCGGGAACCGCTGCTGCTATTTTTATTAACAATTGTCTTGGCAAGAGATGTTTGACATCAATCACCATCAAAATAGCCAACGGACTTCAAGTTCATCAACAGTTCATCAAAGAGCAGGAGCAAATTATTTCAGCCAAATTAAGAAATTTAACTAAGAATTCATTCGACATAAAAATATATGACAGTTGACTCAGAAAGCTGAATATTTCAGACACCCAGTGGTCCAGATCACCGGGGCATTCGTGCTGGTAAGACCACTTAAAAAAACACTTTTTTTCTGCTGACGAAATCAGTTCGAAATTGGCAGCTTGGCGACAGAAATGGTTTATCTAAAGTAAACAGTGTTTTTTGAAGTTAAAGATTGAAAGTGAACGTTTTGAATTCACATCTGTTGCTACGAACAACAGAATAAAATTGATACGTTATACATTTTTGCCTAAAGTCAAGGTTAAACTTAGACTTGCTCTGTTCCAAAATTACCACGTACGTTACCAGAGGGAGGAATTAAAGGGTGGAACGTTGAAATTAGTTTAACTGAACTATTACTGGCTATAATATTTATAAATATTTCTCAAATTTGTTTTGAAATAGCAATAATTGTTCACCACAAAAGCTCATTATTATGAATAATTTTTACTTGGACCAAATTGTCAGAAAGGTAAATAAAGAAATATTTATAACGTAATTAACAGTTAACTATCTTATTGATCATTGTAGATTTTTTAAGACGGCGTCCGGTTTATCGATTTACTTATTATTTTTTATATTCGTTTCATCTCTATTTACATGTCTTTTGACTTTCTCCAATGTCTTGCTCGGGCGTGGGTAAGGTAACATATGGAGTGGTAAAATATTGATCATTCTAAGTTGTCTTGGTGACGGATTGACAATTTATATTATTATTACGTGATTGTAAATATTTTATATAATATCAACACTTTCTAGGAACCGCAAACCAGTAAGTAACATTCACGAGATAAATGCATATTCATTGAAACGGAATTGTTAAATATCTGAAAATGGTTTTGAAACTCAATTTGCTGGTTTTTGGGTTCCTTCGGTGTCTCTGTGCTGACAATGTTTTGGTGCCCACCATAGAACAATTTGTTCTTATTAGCGAGTTAAATTGTCGAGAGAATCCACAATCAAAATCCGTCGTTGTTCAAGGTCTCCAGCAGTGTTGCGTCATCTGCACCTTTCAAGACGATTGTATCATGATCAGGTAATAACGCTTATAAAATTAAATTTACTACTACCTACATAACACAATATCATATCATATATGGAAAGATTATTCAGAACAATATACTAAGCATTGCCGGATTAAGCCCTGCGGAAATACCTAGGCTGTCATAATCTCGCATCCACCCCTCAAAAATAATCTTCTGTCAAAGTCGATTTGTCAAAATAGAAGCATGTTGTGGGAAATTCAAGCTTACAATGTCGGCACAAATTTCCTAAAACGAATTCATAGCAGCTTCGCTTATTTTTTATATGTTTTACAGAGGGTTGTTTCATGTTGGTTGACAGATTTTGAAAAAGCTGTATAACCTATGAAATTCCATTTCTCCACCACCTGTTGTGCTCGATGTGTTGGCCACGTTTCCTGACAATCGCCCTGCAGCGAAATTTCCACTGTAGAAGTGCGCGTTGAAGCGCATGATGGTCAATGTTGGCCCACTCCTCCTGGCACACTTTCCAAAGTAGTAGGTCGGCGGTGTCAGAGTGCCCGTTTCAACAGTCCAAAAGCGCAAAAGTCCATGGGTGCGACATTCGGTGGCTTGACTGGGATGCAGCTGAAGGGAATTGCACGAATTTTTGTTTCTCGTTCCAAACCCAACATGTATTCAACTGTGGAACGCGAGGTATGGCTGGATGCCTTGTCCTGATGGATGAACACATTGCTGGCCTCGTTGCCGTACATAGTTGGTATTTCATGTCGGTATAAATGCAACTTGCTCGTAGAGCAGCAATTTCGTCTGCTATAGAGCGAGTTGCCCTTAGATGTTAGGATAGGACAACCACACCTTTGTCCTTAACTGGTCATTTGACCCCCGCCATAGGCCCCATTCGGGGCTGCTT
>JAQGBY010004108.1:0-17416 GCA_034698785.1 Mycogona germanica | reverse complement strand
TGTGCTGGGTAGATTTTTGCCACCAATTTTTTGAAAACTGAGAACGTGATATCACGTCCTCCACGTTGGGACTGGGATTGGCTTGGACGTGATATCACGTCCTCCACGGTTAAAGGGTTAACACACAAGTTCATCATTTATTGTATATTTTGCCTTCACATTGCTGAAACAAGCTCGGGACATCAAAGCTAGCGTTTGCCAAACTTTCCGATACGATGTTCAATCGGAATATTCTAATTGGAAAATCTATCGGAAATTGTGGCGACCACCAGCTGGGGCATGGGGCATTGACAAAATTCTATATCAGCTATTCAGCTTTGAAATTGCTATGTTTATATATTCTGCACAGACCCTCTCTCTAGGATTCGCCAGCCTTTAGAAAATAATCCCTGCACACGCCAGCTGTAGCGGATTGTATTGGACATATTCTCATTCGGAGCGAGTGTTTATAAATGAAACCGGAGAAATTAAAGTCCATTGAAAAACTTTCGCGGGGAATTGGACGCGATAACACACGATAAAAATCATTTTTAAGTAACCAACAAATCTCCCCGGGACGCAATCAGCGGTTTAACCTGGCCGATTACAATGCCTACAGGAGTCGTATATTTAACCCACCTTTCGGGGTGGGGGTGGTGTAGTTGAAGGGGTGGGGGGAAGCTGGAGCACTTCATATCGTGCCCTTGTTAATATGGCTCGCTATTTTCTATACGCAGTGTATACGGGGCTGCAGTGTGAATTCATATAGGCGCTATGCACGCGTGGATATAGGCTGTGGTGTATAAAGTATAGTACGAGCGTTGGGGGAATAATACATTCATTGCCGATGAGCAGCGCCAGTTGTAAATTTTCCTTAATTAAACTTTCAGACGCTCAACCATTTGTGTGCATTATGCATGCGAAGACAATTTGCCGCCTGCTTTCTATATACGGGGGACGCTCCGAATTCGCCGATTGCGAGAGTCTAAAAAAATGTACACCCCAAATCTTCGTGGGACCTGTGGTTTTCTTAATCGATACACCCACAATGACCTGGAGATGTGGCAAATTCTCATTTTAATTACCAATTCGTCAACGGCACGACGACGAAATGTGTCATTAAACACCAAAGCTGAAAATCAAAACGTTATCTTTATTTTATGAAAAAGTATAGATAACAGCGCCTTTTTTTGGTGGGGGGTGTTCTGTTTTAGTTTTTATTTTGGGTTGTATTTGTGATTGTGTCTAATAATGGAGAACGCTCCACTGCATCGGTATCGAATTGAAGTATGAAGAACAGTCCGCATGCTACACTGTACAAGCCCAAAATTGGCACCTTGGGTCATTTTTGAAAAAGCAACCTGGCACCTGCTGTGACATTTGGCACAGGGACAATACTGGATGTCACTCATCGCAATTTGTGGTGTGCAGGTGTACGAGTGTTTTTGATGACGACCTATTCTCATAACATTCCTGAAGAAGCTCCTACTCGCGAACATGTACATGCTTAGCGATGGATCACTGGAGGTGTTTAGGCGTGTTCCAGGGACGCCCGACTATACGTGGAACCAGAAATGCTTGGAGATGGCACCAGCTGGTTGTTGTTAAATTATATGCCCAGACTTCAGGTAGGTTAAGAGATTATGCTTTCAGATGTTCCATTTTCCCTTTCATGTAATAAGTGTAATTTAGCGAGCAGACTGCAATAAAAATGTGTAACCCAGTTTGGTGACACGTTGGATCTAAAGGCTTGACTTTGATTCAAAATAAACAAGATTAATTGAAATGACTAAATTAGGAGATTTTTATGCATCGTTAAGTCAACAGCCTTTGTGCATATAATTAATGGTACCACCTGGTGGTGCTCTGAGGAATCGATTGCAGTTACAGCTGATCTTTAATCGGAAAATCGTCTACGTGCGTACTATCGTCCATTAAGTGTTTCCAGCGCTCCTAGCGGGGAATCGGGATGAGAAGAACTGAACGAGATGTAAAATGATTAAATGTAATTAAATAAAACGCCGTTTCTCAACCTCTAAAATCATATTTGTAATTTATATATTTGTATTCGTCGATTAAACTGTTTTATTCTGTACTGTAGATTTATATCTTTGGTAATTTATTTTTTTGAATTTGTATTTTTGATAAATAATATATTTTTAATCTAATCTGGTTGTTGTTTTTAAAGATATATACACTCTTTTAACAAAATTATTTTTAGCAGACACTTAATTT
This sequence comes from Mycogona germanica, assembly GCA_034698785.1. NCBI lineage: Eukaryota > Metazoa > Arthropoda > Diplopoda > Chordeumatida > Chordeumatidae > Mycogona > Mycogona germanica. The sequence continues at coordinate 15,202 of JAQGBY010004108.1, read as the reverse complement.
CGTGCGTCCATGATATGCAAAGATGTGTTACAAATACGATTTAGGTTACAAAACAAATGATATTACATATTGCAAAACAATAAAGGAATTTTTTTAATAGAAGTTAAAAGTAATAATTATTAAATCAATTCATTAATAATCAATTAAACCGAAGTTCTGGCAACGTAAACAGTTCTAACATTTCAACGTATTAATATATCTAAAGCCTCTTGACGTATACAAGTATAAATGCGAATCTCAATACATTTCCTTCTACAAGTAAATAATGGACAAATTTATTCTCTCAGTCGTCAGCATCGCAATTTGTTTCTTCCTACACTCAGCGTAATAGAATCAATCGAGGACACAAAGTCAATTTGCCTTTTCAGTCTAGGGGTGCCCACCAAATAGGACATATACAAAATGGTTATGGACTTGATGAATTTGGGCAAAGCCGTCAGTCTAGTGTTAGTGGAATGCCGGCTGGAACATCGACGGAAACACTGGCGGATATTCTCGATGTTTTTTTTGCTGCTCATGTAGACGAGAGAGACTGCGACTCCCTGCAGGCTGGTGAGAATTTCGGTGACGTAAATGTAAGTCGGACCTAAACGGTTCGAAAATGACCAGGTGGTCAAGCTGGCGATCCAGGGTAGCCCCATCACCGCGAACAGCTTCACGCAAACGGTGAATCTAAAATGAACAATATTTATTTTCGTATTAGGTTCGGTTGGTTTTATCAAGCCATTCGACAATAACATATTCGTTAAAAGAGCTGCTCTATTTAAAAAAAATATAATTTCACATTCCATTTTTCATCTACTTGTGTTTTGCAAGAAAAAAAGCAGTTATGTTAAGATTTTGTCACATCCGGTGGTCGGCTGTCGGCTGTGGTACGATAGTAACACATGTACGATGACATCTGTACGAAACAATCTTGAGAAGGCGTTTAAGTACTTACAGCTGTTTGTTCGCCCTGCGGTTGACCAAGTCTGTGCCCTGGCTGGCGCGCCTCAAGTTGACCACGGTCAGCACAAAATATAGGAGGTTCATGCTCATCAGCACCGTCATAGGGCCGTAGTAGAAGGCCCAGAGAGAGGAGGAGCCGTTCAACCAGCACTGTAGCGCGACGCCGGGGAAGATGGCCAGGGCGCGTTGGATACTCGGCGTCTGGTCCACCACTACGGACAAAATGCACAAGATTACCGGCACCCCCCAGGCATAGAAGCAATACCTGGTGAAGCGGCTTCCGGCAGCCGGCGTCAGATTGAGCCAGGTGTTCGTGCCGGGTGTTAAGAGGAAGAAATGGCACACGTCGAAGGCCATGACGTTCAACCAGAAGAGTGCCGACAGGGTGCCCATGTACGTCACCACATACAACACGTAGCAGGGTCCGACCCCTATGTTATCTCGAGCGATGCTCAGGCCGACGTACATGACCAACATGCCGGTCACGTGACAGAGGAGGCAGCGGGAATGGCGGGTCCTACTGGGCGCCGCCACCTGATTGACCGCGGTCAGCAGCAGGCACACGCAGGACGCGATGTAGCAGACCAGAAGCCCCGAAGAGAAATTGCTTACGAGGGGGCTCGGTACCAAGCAGCTGAAGGCCATGCCATTGTGCATGAAGTACTGGTCCACCGGTTGACCGACTTCGCCACTGATGATCAGGTGGTTGTCCGCTGCCACTCGGATCTGTTGGGCGCTGAAAGTCACTTTGATTGGACAGTTGATGAAGGCGATGGATAATGGCCAGCAGATTTCCAATGATGATGGAAGCTCTTTCATGTTTATTGTATTATGATTCTTTACCAAGAATTCCGGACGATTTAGTAGCGCTCCACTTGAGTTGAACCACCAGGATCCGTTCTTCAGGACCAGGAATTCGCTGGAGTGGACAGTGACGACATTGCATCTGGGCATTTTGGCATAGGCCATTTCTGGGTGGATGGGATCGGCGCAGACGATGGCGTTGCCAAGTGAGTCGACGAAGTAGTCACCCAAGGTGGCCAGTACCCTGTCGTCGTCCGCCGCGAACAGAGTGTGGTTGTAGTCGATGCGGTACTCGGGCAAGGTTTCTGGACGGGGGCCGCGGTATCTGGTGGTGGGACAATTAAGCAGTTGAGGAGACAGTGGGCAACACGCTGTGACAGTGTTTGTGTTGTCTAGAAAATTGGAGTAGTCCTTAGGAGCGCTTTCTTGAATTTTGTCGTCTCCTGGATGTTTCATGAACGCGGTATTAGTGAAGTTGTATTTTTGATTAGTTATGTTTGTTGTGTTGTCGTTTACCGGTGTTTCTATCTCTTCTTGAACTTTGATGCTATATGATTGATGTTTTTCTGGAATTCTAACAGGAATTATTTTGTAGACTGAAATTCCGTCATTGTCTACTGACATTCTGGTGCGTTCTATTAGGGTGGCAATCTTGTCAATCGAATAAGGTATGGGGGTTCTTGAATTTTTGTTGCTAAATCCAGAATTTTTTAACTGCATGTTCATGTTATCTGTGTAGGTCTTTTCAATTTTGTGATTTTTTGCTGGAATATCTATAGGAATTTTGTTTGAATCTGTTGAACTTTCTGTTGTGGTGTCCTGTCTTGGAGCAGTGTCGGCACCCATTGTGCGTGTCTGGTCAACGAGGCTGGCGTGGGTGGACCAGTTCTTGATGGTCACTGTCATGGCGATCTCGATGTTGACGACCAGTTCATCATTGGCGATCGAGTATTCGTACTGGCCGGGGTTCAGAGTGACGTCCATGCATCGCGGTAGCTGGTTTTGACGCCACCCGATGTCCCCACTTTCACTGAATACACCTGCGGCTCCGGATCGCTCACCAACCTGTTCAATCGCCGATCGGTAGCCATTGGCGAGCGTCCGTCCAATATCGTTCGTGGAATTACGGATGGCGTCGTCGTCGACACTTGCAGATTGAGTTTGTCCCGCTGCGTGCACCGAGATCGCCATAAAAATGGCAACACCGAATAACATTGCTGCTCTAGATGTTCATATTTTCCCATTCTATATGTAACCGATACTTGCCTGACTACTCTATACTGTTAAGTGGCGAAACTAACTCACTTGCAGGCTGCGCAATTCTTTCAAGATATCGAACTGTAATTATGGCATTGGATGGCGATTGGCCGTCAAGCTCTAGCGAGTGTTTTGATTTGTTGCCACATCCGGTTAGTATTAAAATGTGAACGCAGTTTAATAAATATTTATAGTTTGGATGATCGGCCGTGTTTCTTTTGTCTGGTCAGTATGTTTTGGCAGGCGTTTAGCGGCGTAGGCGCGCTCCACGCCCGCACCGCTGACGTCATCATTGGTGATGGCCAGTGCCAATGTCAGTCGAGGACACACAGTGTGTGGTGGAAATAAACCAAGCGACAGATTTATGCGTGACAAGAAATTTAAGTCCGGCAATTTGTATGCCCGGTACCATGGGTGGGCATGATTTGGGGAGTGAGTGATAACGTGGGTCATACGAATAGTTTTAAAGATGCTAGTTTAATTGTTACCAAAAATATTTCTTAAATGTCAGACTTCTTAATTTGTTATTCCATCATTTATTCGGACCTGTTTAGCGTTCGTTGACAGATTCTAGTCTTCACTGTTCTGAAAGGTTATTGTTGCGCCCAGGGTGGCAAAATAAAATGGAGGTAACACTGAGAATATTCAATGACGTAGTCGAGTCGCCTTTATTTTTTACACTTTATCTTCCTAGCTATGAATGAAATAGGAACTTTATTATTTTTCTTTCTTTGAGCTTCTTTTATGAAATAGGATAATGGAGAAAAATCGATTGGGTCGTCTGTATCCGGTGTTATGTGAGGAAGGTGGTGTTTTTGTTATCGATTTTTGAATGTCATACAGTAAAATCTGAATAGGTTCCGACATTAGCTTTTTTCTCAGATTACCTCAAAATTGTTAAGGGCGACCGACCTTTTAAATAATGGCAAAAAAACGTTTGTTAACATCGCAGTTTCTAGCAACTTTGGCATGTATTTAGAGTGTGTCATTTATATCCTCTGATATCAGAGAACTTGGTGTTTGGTTTCACCGAATCTTTTTTTTTTTACCTTTCATGTTGTTTCCTGGAGACTACGTTTTCTACAGTGCAATTTCACATTTGTATAAATATTTAATAGTCGACACATGGATGTATCATGATACGTGCCGCTCTAGCTGTCAACCGAAACGGCACGCATTGTCCTCTAGGGTGTCTCGTCCTGAGACCCTTCAGAGTCAATGAAAACTTGAAAATCGCTAAAACCGACTTTGAGGTCTTGGAAAAAGGGCAAGTCATTTAAAAATTCAACATGAATTGCTATCAAATGATCCCTGTACAAAATAAAGTTGTACAAAATAACGAAAAAATAAGCTTGTGTGATAATATTCTTGTTCTGTGCTGTAACGTTTAAAGTGTGAACCCGGAAGTAATGGTCTTCCGGTCGATAAACGCTCGTAATAGACCAGACGTTACTCGTTGTATCTTACGCTTACAAACTTTTAAATAAATATTTTAGTCTATTTAAATATTAATTTCAAATTTCGTGAAGCTAATTTTTTTCTTTACGGTCAATTTGTTACATTCACACATTGATCTTCGTGATCGGTCCATTGGAAAATGCCGTGAATTACTCTCATTCGCCAGATAGCATTTTCAAGCTCGTAGACCCGATCCCAATTTATTTGGTAGTAGCACGCTTTAATAATCCAACGTATTGGATCATTGGATGGAAAGTTCGAAATGTTGATGCGACTCGTTTTCTTATTTGGAATCTCAGAACGACCAGGAGAAAAAAAACCGACGACGTCCTCCAATCACCTGGACGTTTGTCGCGGCGTTACGTCCCCGACCACGAACCAATCGCAACTCCCCGTGCGGACGTGGCCATCCCCTGATGGCTGTCGACAACGTCTCTCCCTGCGGCATTCATCCGACACATCTCCCCACCACCACCACCACCTTCCCTACACCCCCTCTGTCCCCCAGCCGGACCACACGCGTGCCGAGGTGTCTCGTCAGGACCCCACCCATCAGTAATACATGTTGCGGGCCGGCCTCAACCTCGCAGATCTGCAGAATCTCAGAGATGCGCAACGTACATGTACAGTAGAGAGAGATCCGTTGCTCTCTCTCTTCTTTCCATGATTCCATCGCTACATCCGCTCGTGCGCATCACGACCAACTCTTTCAGGACTGCAGGATTTGTGTAGAGAGCCGTGTTGTGCAGCTTATGTTTGTCAATGATGCTTGATAGTAATAACAGCGCGCCTCGTCTGGTTTGTGTCGGACATTTATTTTTTTTATTCGGAGCTTATTTTTTTTCTCTTTTCTTTTCGAAAAGTGTGTTGTGACCTCGTCGGTTTTTCGAGAGCCAACGCAACGCACACTCGCAGCAAAATAGTATGACGGGAGTCTTGGAAGCCGATTGAGGTCCGCACAAATACGTTGACTAGTCCGCGGCCCGGTTACCGTAATCGTTGAAGTTTATGTTTTCTATTGGTGCTGCTTCGGGACAGCCGCGTTCATAACGCGTCCTTTCTCTATTTCGACTGATCGTTTGATAGTCGTTGACTGGGTTGATAGACTAGGTATACCTGAACAGACTAATAATAAGCAAGAAAAAACATAGGAATGAGCCCAGGACACTCTGGGATTAAACGACGACGATCGAGTTGACAAGACTCGAAAATGCATCAAGCAAATAAAAACGAAATTTTGCGATAACGCACGGAAGATAAGGATTGAACTCACCAGCGACTTTCTTCATGACCCCATAATAATTTCAAAAAATTATAAATAATTTAGTTACCAAATTCTGGTTTTTCCAAAACCAAAAATCTGGATTCTGGTCAAACCAGAGTTTGGTAACTAAATTATTTATATTTTTTTTGAAATTATTATTGGGAAATGAAGAAAGTCGCTGGTGAGTTCAATCCATATCTTATGTGTGTTATTGCAAAATTTCGTTTTTATTTGCTTCGTGCATTTTCGAGTCTTGCCAACTCGATCGTCGACGTTTAATCCCAGAGTGTCCTGGGCTCATTCCTATGTTTTTTCTTGCTTATAAGCCCTCGACGACAATTATATCTTATATATTTGTTTTCTGTGGTACATTGTTTTTTTAAGGCGCTGCCTGTATTCTGCTATGGTACAGTTAACGATATATGTATTTTTTCAAAGACTAATAATAAATTGATCGTTTATATTAATATGGCCCGAAGATTTACTGCTCACTAATTGGGCTATGAAATCTGCTACTTATTGTATAGATGTTGGAAATTTAATGAGCACATGGTGTGCGACGTCAGGAAACTTAAATGTGGTTAACGGACCTATGCCCTGTCTATTAAACAAAGAAATTTAAAGTTTAACAACTTCAATAGAATATACAGTATCATGTAGATATTATAGAAATGTTATCACTAACTTACCATGAAACCCAGTAGATCACTTCGTTACATACCACGTACGATGGTGTCATGTACGCATGTATTTGGAACATGTAAGCAGGTGTTTGTGGTACGGCTTAACATGATTTGTTGATTGCGAGCCAGTTGGCCACGACTGTTGATTGCTTTCATCAAAAGGAATTCTGTGTCATCAACGGTGGAGGGTCATTTCAAAAAATGAGAACTAGCTCGGATGGTTACGGAAGTCCGGCTTCTCGATCAGTTTTCCTCGTCCCGCTTTTGAAATGTGGACCCCTCCCCATATACAACTATTTAGGCTGCTTGTTTACGATATTGGCAATTTCGATTTGAAGATATGGCGTTGGCGGCCGCCGCCGCAAACATATTATACGGCCGATGCATTTATACGCCCGGCTTCTCGTTACGGAGGGAACAAGCTAAAGGAAGCCGCAGTTCTACCCCTCGATATAATCAGGATACGCCTTTGGGGATTGGTGGCGCCCTGGGCCGCCATTTAATCTAACGCCTCTTAACGAATCTCGGACGGCTTGTTTATTTGCAGGAGATTTTTTTAAAGATTGCATTGATGATGCGCCAATAGTCTTGAGAAACGTTGTTGCCCGAATAAAGTGGTTATGATCTCTCAACCGTGATTGATTTGGAAAATGATTAGACAACTTATGTTTTAAAATGCCATTCGCTTACAAGACTATCTCCGTTCTCGAAAAACGTTTAATGTAACATTTTTGTAGAGCCATGCGTCAAAACAGCGTTTCCTTTCACCATGCCCTGGGCTGGTGTCCCATGTTGCTTCCTCTTTTTTTAAGAAAAGGGGCGCTGGGGTATTCGTTAGATTATGGAACATGGATGCTGCTACACATATTTGTGAGTTGACACAGCGTTCCCGTCCGTGGTGGAGAGAGACTAGTGTCAATCCCGCCAAAGAAAAAAAAAGAACACGCCACGGTGGATCGAAAATTGTTTCTTCGCCGTGGCAGGCGCGCGGTTTTGCATTATGCATGATGGCGGGCCTTTGTAAAACGAGCGCGCAGAAAATGTTTAAAAAATCGAGCGACATTTTATTTATTTATTTGAAAACGAAAACTTTTTTTGTCTTCCTATCCTGCATTGCATTCAACACATGTTGGCGAGAGAAACACTAGAAAGGCGAGACAAGAATTTAGCCTTTCATTGTTTCCATTTTGGAGACAAGTTTTCCGCAAATAGAACTGCGTTTCGGCAAATATTTATGCAACATTAGTGGAGATGACTTCAATAAAATGTGATTCAATTTTCCGAAATTTTTACTTTTGTTTGCAACAAAGAGAAATTATTTTGATATCGTCAAAAAGTGGTATGATTATCTGTTTACTTTTAAATTTTGACTGAAGTTCAGATATTTTTTGGTGTTATTGTTGCATTGTTGTTGGTTTCTGTTATCAAAACTTTTGTACTGTTATTATTTGGACCAATATAAATATTATGTTTGCAAAATTAACATTACAATGAATATGCAGTATACAGCATTCACACATTTATTTTAAAATATGGTCACATTTGAGGCATCTCCAATAGTTTTGATTATAATTCAATGGGACTTCTTCCGTGGATTCTTAAGAACGACGATTTAATTTTGAGAATCGGTTTTGGAAACAAACTGAGCACGAAAGAAAACATCAAAAAGGAATCTCATGAAGTTTTTCCACCTTCACTAAGACACAGTTGACAGTGACAGTTTGAGAAAGTTGTCGCAGTTTAAAGGGCGTACTGTACAGAAAGACGATCTGTCTTTTCTCATTTATGTTTTGTGCTTTTTTTATTAGAAATATCCCGATCACTGGTGGATGATATTACATTTTTTTCCGTCTTCAAAAAGAAAGGCTTGCATGCAAGACCTCCAGCTCGAGTTTTTCTGCTAATTCTCGTGTGGTTGACCGCTACATTCATTGTTTCGGACAGTTCATCGATCAAACGTGCGAGCGGCTATTCACGGTTATAACGCGCGATCCAGATCCAGCAACGGCTTATTGGAAATCATCAGCTGGCATGCGAGACTTCGTCAATTCTTATCCGAGGTTTTTTTATTATTTTTTCGCTCATTCGTGGTGGTTGTAATGGATGACTCGAGGTCGGGAATCACGTTGGAATTGTTTAGCAATCTATACCTGTCGTCCTTTATGAGAAAGAACCTGTCACTTGGGCACGTCGAAAATACACTTTTAAAATATCAAATTGTTGCTAACTAGAAGAGAAAATCTTTTTATGAACTTGCTGAACTCCTGAAAGGGTTCTGCTGGATGTTAACTTGATGCGAACATGATGGATGAATGATATTTTATATACGGGGAAGACATGTCTTAACCACATCAGAGTTAACTATGTATAGCTATTCATGGAAAATAATCAGATTACAGTATTAGCCTGGTTATTAAAATAAGAATTACGTCAAATGAGCGCGTGTCGTTACTTAACTCATTTACGTTTTGTTTCGTGGAAATTTGAAAACTTTCCTCGCGTGCGCTGATATTAGCCCCAAACAAAGTGGCATTTTCATGTAACAAAACGTAAAAATTAGCTTAGTTTAAAATGGGGTCGCATCACATGATCGCTTATAACGAATTAACAAAATCGCAGATGATTTTAATTAGTAGACCTTTTGATTGTTTTAGTCGCACGAAACAGCTTTTGTTTTTTTACTGCTTGCACTTCTATATTAGAAATGGAATATTAGGAGTAATTGTAGGTGAGCTGAACTGGTATTGGCATGCTCTCGACGCGCCCCTAAACTATGTTTCTAGTAGTGGTTGTCATTTTTATTATGCTAACTACCTCAACTGTCAAAACTTTATACGTCGACAAACTTTCTTAAGCGGGTCAAAAAAATATTCAATATTTTTTATTGAAATTCCTTGTCCTATTATGTTATGCAGATTTGTTTTTCTGCCTCATCGCCGTGTATTTTATGCATAATTTATACCTGACGTGTGAGAGCGCCAATCTTGACTAGAATTGCGTGAATGCATTATAGATTGGATGGTTTGCTCTCCTGCTCATTTCGAGGTTCGTTCTTAAGGGGGACGCAAATTTCTTTTCTAGAGGGTGAACAGTATCGTGATTGACGCAATACTCGCAGGCCCCATATATACTTCGACAGCCGCCCCCTTTCGCCCATTTCGTCTTCCCATATTCGTGAATTCCTACGTCTATTTTGTACTGTATATCCTCCAGTTGCCCTGCGTTCAGATAGGCCACTTTTTAAGAGATGGTTGTTGAAGTAAACGATAAATTCAGTGTGGTCACGGTAAAACCAAAAAAATTTAAATAATATATTGATTCCATATATGCGTTTTTTCTGGGGCACCCTGTACACACCGTTTGGTGGCAGTAGCCAATGTCTTAGCTTACAATCTTATGCTGTGTGATTAAAATAAATTGTTTCGTATTTTATGCGAGACGAAATAGGCAAAAGTAATACCTTTGCTTACAAGAAATCTTTTACGTTTCAGGACCAAAATACTCCAACTTTTGGGAATTTCAATATTCTGTACCTTTGAATATTCTGTACGCTAATCATGAGATTAATTTTGTTTATTCGCAGGGGCAGCTTCTGAATCTGTTGCGGCTCCTTTGTGCTTCGTTTAAGGTAAGTTTATAACGTAACACGTTAATGCGTGACACACTCCATTTCTCCATTTCTGGATCTTGTTTTCCTTTTCGAACTCTACTTTTTTTTAAATTTCAATCACTGTAGTGTTGCCGGACAGATCTGACTTTCAAGAGTCAAGACTACGAGAGTTTCTGTACTCCTTTTATTGCTTCGGTACTGTTCGTTGGATGTGCCTCGGATGTCACGAATTGCGATTTCGGTAATTCTGTGATTTAATGCCGTCTGTTCGGACACAATTTTCCGGGTGACACTGGTAAAATGCCGGCAATTGACTCATGCTCTTTGAGGTTCGTGAAGAATAGGAGAGAGAAAGTTGGTTTTCAGATATTCTATTCCGCTTAAACCCATCACACGTCTGCGGAAGCATCGTCTTTTTAAAAATTAAGATTTTATAGAATCGGAATTATTCGATCCGTATTCGACACCGTAAACGAACTGCATTTTGGGATGCACAAATACCAGTAATCTTAAACTTTGTTGTGATTTAAGCGAAAATATATCTCGAAATTAAATATTACTTTTGAATATGCCCCTAACGCCCTCCAAACCGTGGGTCATTGCGGGGGTGAGTATCGCGTTCATCAATAAAATGGTATCGGCGGTTCCCGTTCGGGGCGCCACGGTCCGCGGAGCATTTACCGCTGCCACCACCGCCGATTTCAATTTCATTAAAAATAGTCGTCGCATCGCCTTCCCTATGGCTGGGTGCGTGGCCGCATGCCGTCTATTCGCCGCATATACAATATATATATATATATCTCGTCGACGCCTCGGGGTATCTGTTGGCCTCCTATATATTTTTCTCGCCAACAAAAGTAACGAAACCTATCGCCTCCCTGCGCGCGCGCGGAATGCGGAGGAGCCGCGTATTCGTACCCCCGTTATATTCTAAACAAAATCGATACCTTATGGGCTATATATACATAAACGCGGCGGGCGAAGACGAAAAAGGGGACGAGAACCTTGAACTGCCTGCCGTGTATCTATGTATGATGCAAACCGGGATGAGAGGGGGTGGGGGCTCTTTTGGATGAAGTGGCGCCCTGGACTGAACGCCGGAATTTGGCGCCTTCCATCCGCTCTTTCTGTGTTGTCATTTTCACGAAGGGTACCCCCAGCCTCGACACTAGAAACTATTGGAGCGGTTGGTCACCAGGTGCCAATCAGGTACTTCAGGCGATTAAGTACTTAGCACAACTACAGGTAAACAAAGATAATTAGAATGTAATTTTGCTACAGAAGATTACATAAGCATGGCCTTAAAGTCTCCCGAGAGAAAACGTAAAAATCATAAATGTCGTAGTAGCAGATCAAAACAAAAAGGGGGTCAGAAACCCTACTAACCCCAGAATACAATGTACAAGACAAGAAGGAAGTTTGCGAAACATGCGATTGAGCCCACCCACACCTTCGTCAAAATTTATAATTTTTTCTTCAAAATTATTTTCTGGTTTTGATGAAGGTGTGGGTGGGACATTGTCGTTATGTATCGCAAACTTCATTCTCGTCTTGTGCATTTGCATTTCCGAGTCTCGCGTCGTTGTTCCCCAGGTATTTGGAAATTGAACGTATTCTAATACATCCGCGGCTAGATAGTTTGGAACGTTCTCAACTTTGACTAAAGGCGACTGGAGTGGCGCAACGTGAGTCGTGACATCACTTTCTCCACGTTAAAGTCTCACGTCAAATGACGTCACGCTGTATGTTCGTCTTTCGTTCTTGTCGCCCTTATTTTTGATGCTAATGAAAATGGTATTTGGAGCGTACGAATGTCGATGCGCCCTCTAGTGATCCGTGCCCTGGTGGCATGCCTCTGCGGCGCTTCTGCCGGATCCATCCCTTAGAAGAAGCGCACGGTATGCTTGCTGTTCGTGCAGCTAGATCTTCCTAGGCGAATGCTTCCTCCTCCGCGAAGGAAACATTAGTACCGTTGGGTTGTGTCACTGCTTTCGTCGGCAAATCTAACTGGGCCGTGTTGTCTTTGGTCTGGTCCAACCCTCGTACATGTATGCAGTTGTGGCGCACGCTGGCATACGAGGGACTGGCAAACACTGGAAACGGCGCCCGCAACGAGTTCAAGTTTGTATAACAGCCTGGAGCGGATTGCATAAGAACACATTAACCCTTTCGTGACCGCCACATTCATATGAATGGAAAGAGAGAGATAGAGAGAGAGAGAGAGAGAGATAGAGAGAGAGAGAGAGGAAGCTAGTCGCGAAATGGAGGAATCGGGTGACGTGGCTTACCTTTCCTCCCCGTTAATGAAAATGAATTCATCCTTCGATATATTTTTGCAGGCTGCTCTTTCGTTCATTTTCGTGAAAAAGTCGGGTACACACTTTCATATTTTGTGCGATATAATAATTTTTAAAAAATATGTTGAGTTGCCAATTGCTCATTTGTTTGAAACAGCCTACGACCTGTTCCTGATTGACCATTTCACATGACTCAAGTCAAGAGTCTTGGGGCCAGAAGTGTGACCAACCCACATTATTTGCTAGATACATTATCATTCGTTAAGTTGGTACTCGCTTGTTTGAAAAATTGTAAATATTTTTGTATTTGTCATTTATAATTTTATTTATTTTAAAATTTACAAACCATACTTGTCCTGTCTTAAGTTATCTTTTTTACCTTTGTTGTCGTGAAATGTAAATGAAGACGAAGCTGTGCGATGCAGTGCTCTGTTCTTATTTATTTATGCGAATGGTATTCCAAATGCTCTGCACAACTCGTTCCTTTCGTAGTTTTATTGCTGCATCTCCATACGACTGTATCTCTTGCTCTTTCTCCGTCCCAACTTGAATTGTGGTATTTTTTTCTTTCTTTTTTGCTTTTTTTTATCTGCGCAGCCACAGCGATCACAGAGCCCCGCGATTTTATTTTAATTAGTTTCAAGCGGTTTAATTTATTCCGCTCCCGCGTATTGCACATGCACGGTTGCACCCGGAATACATTATCGGGTTTCAGGTGACAAGAGACAATAGAAAATCCATGTTCGCCCTTTTGGATATATACACTGCCTGTGTTGGGAGAGATCGCTATTGACGCCGAGCCCAACTGTAGTGCTCGGGCGCCACCTGGCGAGCATCTCATCGCGTTACCGGTAGGAGGCGATTAGTAATTTATAATCAAGTATAAACGGATGGACTCAGGAAGTACGATTTGCGAGATGCTGGCTGTGTCCCTATCACTACTAGATAACAAAACTTGATACATTGTACATTACCGTTTTGGTTACTTTGATCTTTGATACCTCCAATGTTTGAATTACTGGCAGTTAATTGGTCTTCTTGTAGTTTTGATCGACTGTAAATAGTCTACTCTATCGAGTCTCAGGGTAATAAGCGGGATGTGACGGAATTATCGAATTAAATATTTTGCATTTATAAATTAAATAAGTTTCTGTTTGAACGCATCTCATTTTGGATGATTTTACCGATGCTGCGATGCGCGATTGTCGGGTTGAAAGATCAGGCGAGTAACATGAGTTCTTTTCGGTCGGGTTTCTTATCTTTAAATCGGGAACTTGGCCCGGTTTTGTAGGGAAATGTTTCGTGGATTCGTTAAAAAAAGCAGTACCCGTTTGGGTGAAATGCCCGCAACGATTTGTTGTACATGTAAAGCAGATGATTACAGAACTTTATGGGATCGTTTGAAATCGGCAATGCGCCTTCCCATAGGCGGTGCACCTGTTTATTGGTTTGTTTTGAACGCGCTCTATCTATCTATTTTTGGAACTCGCCCATCCTGATAAATGAAGCGAGCGAGCGACAGAGCTACGTTAAAGTGCTGCTCACCCCTCTACTAACGAACCAGTAATTTTCTTTTATAGGTTTAGGTGGTTCCTGCTTTCGAGTTGCATGAACGTATATAGCGTATAACGTGTTTGTTTGATCGTAACACAGACCTTGTTAAACAGAGTAAAATAAACAAAGTAAATGATGGGTTAATGAGCTAGCTACATTCTCCATACTAAGACTCGTATTTCTACAGTGTATGCCCACAATGGAACGATCTTTCATGGTCTCAGATTAAGAGCCTGGTAAAATAAATAGGACAACCCGATCCTTGCCCTTCACTACACGTACATGCAGTATTTTGATCCCTGTCATGGGCCCCTCCGGGGCTGCTTGGGGAAACATATTGTAATTGTAATCATATCTTGAAGTGTTGACTGGTTCGATTGCAACTTGACACGCAGGTTAATCACCATATTGTTTTCAAATTCCCCGAGCACAGGTGGTGCTGAATTACGATGCCTATCAAATTCGTGCGTTACAAAATGGCGCTCTGCAACGAGACCAAAATTGATGGAATTGCGACATTGTGGCGCTCTCGAATGACAATTCTTCCATCTCAATTGTGATCAAGAGTTTTAATAAGATTCGAGCTCGTGATTGGTATCGTTGGTGCTGGTCGCTGGCAACACCAAGCGACCATTTGCCCCAATATCAAGCACATTTAAAATATCTCAACAACTTGAAGTATTCTTACAGTGTAACTAGGATATTAAGTTCGTTTAGGGCAATGATTAGGGCAAATGGTCCTTTGAGAATCGTGTCCATCGCGAGCGAATTAAAAGTGGAACGTACCCTCTCAAGCACAATTGAGGTAGACGAATTGTCATTCGAGAGTGCCTAGCAATGATTTTGCTGTAGAGTCTAGGTAACTCTTGAAACGTCTTGTAAGCCTGTAGGTAAGGTCTCGAAATCTTAAAAAATTTCTAATTCGTTTTGGGTTTTGACGAAGGATAAAGGGTGAGTTCTTTTTAAAGTAATACGTTTCACAAAATTAAGTTATTTTTATTTATGGAGCCTCGCCAGCTCGTCGACGTTTGTACACGGCTGTCCCGTGCTTTTTCACTTATGCTTAAACTTACCACCGTCGACTTTTTACAATTTTTTCCTAAATGGTTATTTTAGGGTGCTGTCTGTAGTAGACATCACCCGATTGATATGCCTCATTGGTATTAGTAGTTTCTTGTCAAAACACGATTTTGTTCATGCTTGGAATAAGTGTGATGGAATAAGAATGGTGAATGAACTTCAATGTACAACTGCGTCATATTTTAACTCCTATTTCCCTAGAGTGTGTAGACAGTGGAATGGCCTGACAGAGCCTCAAATCCAGAGC
>JAQGBY010004107.1:0-17420 GCA_034698785.1 Mycogona germanica | reverse complement strand
CCAGGTCGCCTCCTGGGGGGGCTTTGAGCGGTTAAATCAAGCGGTATACCCCTTAACAAATAATAATAAAAAAAAACAGTGAATTTTAAAAAATAAATCTGATAATCCTATTTCTTGAACAAATATATCAAGAAAGCTAAATACTACTGGCGTGATCATCAGATTGTTGGAACACTAATCAAATTGGGATGCGGGTGGCTTACATTTTGAAATGCATGGAAATTTTATTTTTAGCGAAAAAATTATTCCTTTTAATTTTGCCCAAATAAAATGCCAGCAACACGCAAAACGTTCGACGCAAGTTTAAATTTTTTTGAGGCAGTGTTTGAATAAAAACCTTCTAACCTCATACTGTAAATGAATAAAAACACCAGTAAATTAAACTCTAGTCGTATGTTATTTGAATGTGTCATTTAGTATTATTTACTAGTGTTGATTTACGATGGTCTTTTTTTTAATTTTCGCATTCAGGCACAATACCATCGCGTTTAGAAGAGAAAGAGAGAATGTTTGTTTAATTTACCGTCGTAAATGCTGGGAGTCCTGTCCTCGAAATAGACGAGAGACGGAAAGGAGTTGACGCCGATTTCCTTGGCGAAACTAATGTCGTTGGTTTGCACAAAATGAATTCCCTGCCGGTCGGTGTCAGAGTCGATTTTCTGTGTGTACAAATGAGTTAAGAGGTAGTCAGCTATATATCCATTTCAAATTAATTAACAACCAAAAATAATTCACTAGATCTCCTGGTCGAAAAAAATGATTCTATCATGTATGTGTGTAACTTGAGGTTTCGTTTGGTATATCAAAAAGGAGAAAGTTGTGTCCCATCCGGGGCTCGAACAGCAGTCTCCCCAATACATCACCTCCAACTCTGCCAGTGTATCCTCACAGCCGTCACAATCTTCCTCGTCTGTTGCAGCGCCGCAAGTTGAACCGGAAGTTGAATCGGACACGAGAGACGGGGGCGCACGCATATAAAGCAAGGAAAAAGCTGCGCGTTACAAACGGCTACCCGCGTGCAGGAGGGAGGAACAGAAAAAAAACTGACGCACCCCGAGTCAACGTCCATCATCATCATGTCGGACAAGTGACATTGAATCTGAATTTGAAGATCCCACACAAAGATTCCAAGTTGTCGGATAAAGTTGACACATTGACAGGGGTGCGTTGGGCGTGAGAGACACGTGAAACAAGAAAGAGAGGACCAGAGTGTAGGTTCGAAACCAACAGACTTTTAATAAATTGAAATTGAAATCGTACAAACCTCGTAGACGAAAAGGTACAGTACACTGGTATAGACCATAAAGAAGGGGTGACCAAGCGTCCTGAATTAACGTAGCATTATTTATATTATTTTTTTTTAAAAAACTCTGTTATTGCATTGTAAACAACGAAATGTTTTAAAAATTGTAAATGCTAATTGAATCCGATTTACGGTTTCGTCGATTCCTCTCAATATATATTTTTTTTATTGCAAGAGCTGGTCACCCATTTTTTAGAGCGGACATAATCAAAAGACGAAGGTCAAGTAAGGGCCAAAGATTGTCGAGGATGGACAATGAACACGAAGGATCACAATGACACGGGTAGGAATTCACTCTCATCACTCTCCCACCCAATCTACACAGCTTCTATAAAAATTATAAAACTACTAAGCTGTACAAAGAAAACTGAATTCTTGTATTGGCTTAATAATTTTATGTGGCAAAATCAACAGATGTAGTAAGTATGTACATTATATGATCTAGTTTTGAACACAGAATTTTCACTTGAGCGTATCTAAAAATAGTGACACTACCTCTTTTCGTAAATAAAAATGAATTTACATTTTTTGAAAAATATGCGTATCAACGATTAAGAAAGCCGACATTAAAAATACTATCGCGGTTTAAAATTTTGAAGTTTTAGATAAAATGTATTTTATTTATTGCTAATTTACGATTGTTCTATTCGTTCATCACTGATATGTATGTGGTGTGATTTTTTTCATATTTGCAATTATGTACACTAGAATCTGACAACACTGCACGTCGATATTCCCCGTGTAATATGTAAAGCACACGCAGCACGTGAACAGTCAACAAACAGACAGGTGGTCGTACAACGCCGGAGACAGTGTGACTAGTGGCCGATGGTGATG
Source organism: Mycogona germanica (assembly GCA_034698785.1). Taxonomy (NCBI): domain Eukaryota; kingdom Metazoa; phylum Arthropoda; class Diplopoda; order Chordeumatida; family Chordeumatidae; genus Mycogona; species Mycogona germanica. Next base: position 15,280 of record JAQGBY010004107.1, on the reverse strand, counting down.
CCAAACAAATATTCCAGAGCGTAACAGAACCACTTACAGAAGAAGACAGCAAGATTTTCAGCCTCCTCCAGCAACATCTCCAGCATCTTGCGATCCACTTTCTCGATGACGTCAGTAGGCGAGTCCTTGTAGGAGAGCAGCCATTCCAGGATTTTCTCTTCGTCGTCCATTTTACCTTGACAATTGTAAATAGGAGCAATTTTTAATCGATAATTATAATAACCGAAAAACTAAATACACAGCTATTATAAAATGTTTTAATTTTAATGCCAATGATAAACTATACATTTGTATTTTCCGTTGCTATTGTTACGGTATATATTTTTTAAAATATATTCGGTGACAATTCTTAATAATGATTTACTGGATCACTTACCTTCGTAGATTTGCGGGAACTTGTTGCGGAAGTAGACTAGCGCCGGAAGTGAGAGCAATCCGTACTGCTTGGCGATGCCAGGGTCGGAGATCTTGACGAAATCAATTTCATTTTGATCGGCTTCGTCATCTTGAGAGTGGCAAACATTAAAGTCGTTACCTCAATTGCAATGGAATGGCTAATCATTGTGTAATGACATCGAACAGAAATTAGGAAATATTAACCAATGTTCTCCAGCTCGGACAGAATCTTCTCGCTCTTCTTGTTCTTCTCTTCATCTATCAAAGAGAGAGATTCTAGTTATTGAGCCAAGCATTGTACAAGAAAGTGTAGATTTATTTAATGTAGCGCTGAGACACCGAAAATAAATTTGTTCAAAGCTATGATTTAATTTTGTTTTATGTTCACTCACGAACATAAAAAAATACGCAAAATAGAAAGTGTGCATTCAATGCTAACTTCAAATTTTTGCTATTGCTTATTTCGCACGCAAGAGTTAACCGGTGCACCGCATCATGCTGCCCCGTATCAGCTGGCAATCACACATTACACGCCTGCCGCGCAAATAAAACCACGCATTTAACGCTGCCCACTCACTCATCGCTAGAGCAAATTCCCTTTTCATACCCAGATTTAAAATTTAATAAAATTTGCAAAAAAACACAAAATGCAAAATTAATTAACGGAAAAATTTCTTACTAAAGCGCTACTTACACAAATGACCTTTAAACATTTAGCTTGTATCAAATTCATGTGATCAGGAATGGCCTAAACAAAATCACGATTGTGATGTTGAAAACGCGGAGCGCCACATAGCACAACCTTAACAGATTTGTCAATTAGTTTAATATTTCGCTGAATATAATTAATACTAGGCAATGGGGTAGGGCAGTGGGACAAATGGGGCAAAAGGAAAATCAGCTCAATCCAGTCATTTAATGAGCGCGCCACGTGATTGATTCCTCCATATGACGTCATGTCTCTACTTACAGAAGAAGACAGCCACGTGCTCGGAGGTGTCGAGAAGCTTTTCCAGTCGCTTGCTATTCACTTCCTCGATTCGATCGGGAATCTCGAAGGTATCGTCATCGGTCAGCCATGCCAACACGCCCTCTTCGTCTTTCAGGTCACCTGAAAAGCAAGACCAAAATCAATTCTGACATGAACATCTTTTAAAAAGATCATTTCTTAAAATTTTGTGTCATCATCGAAAGAGGTTAAACGTGATGTAGACTGACCGGAGTAGGTGATGGGAAGTCCGTTGCGGAACAGCACCAGCGACGGAAACGACTTGATGGCGTTCTTTTTGGCGAATCCGACATCCTCCGTGGTCACGAATTGCATGCCATTCTCGTCCGTGTCGTCGTCGATGTTTTCCAGTTCTTTTAGAATCACATCGCACGTGTCGCAATTTGCACCGGCTATTCGTAACGGGCACAGACCAAACCAAAATATGATCATTAATTTCGTTTCAGAAAAATAATAATTCAAATTTTCATCTTATCAATTCCAAATTATCCTTATTGATATTTTATTTTATGATACAAATCAAAACACGAGTATTATAAAAATGTTTCGCCCTGAGGTTGAACTTACTGAAGAAGACGACCACGTATTCGTTGTCGGCAATGATGTCGTCCAGCAGCTCGTCCGTCACCTCTTCGATGGTGGCCTCATTTTTCTGCTTGATTAGCCAGTCCAGGACGTCCTCCTCATTGGTCAAATCACCTACACATGGCAGGAAAACAAAAACGGGGGATAAAAAATATTCCCGGCAGCCATTCTATTTTATATTTGTAGGACGTCACGCGCCAATGGCGTTTCGTTAAACAACTAACCTTCGTAGACGCTGGGGATCTGGTTCTCGAAGTAGACTAGCGCAGGAACACTGTCGATTCCGTACTCCTTGATTAGCTCGTCATTGTCGATCTTGACGAACTGAATGTCGTTCTTGTCACAGTCGTCGTCAATCTTTTCCAACTCCTTCAGAACACGTTCGCTAGTCTTGTCACCCTTGTCGTCTAAACAGTGTGCACAATTAAAATTGAAAACTTAAGCACTATACCAATATTCCAGTTTTGCTCAAAACAAACAATTTGAAAATTAAAAATTTTCTTGAAAAAAAAAAATGAATGAAATTTTCAATTTTTCCGCGTGTGACTCATTTTTAACTTAAATAAAGGCATACAAATTTCAGTATCACGTTTTAAAAATGTATTTATACAAGACCAATTTTCAATGCATTTGATAATATAATAATTAATATAATATTTAATTAATTATTATATCATAAAATTAATCATAAAATAATAATTTGAATAATTTGAATGTTTAAAACAATAATAATTTATATTGTTTAATCAACTTACAAAAGAGCACAGCCAAGCTGGGTGTTTTCGTGATGAGCATTTCCAGAATCTCGTCGTTGATGTCTTCGATCTCGTCTGACTCCACCTGCATCACCAACCACTCCAGCACCTGCTCCTCATTGGTCAGGTCGCCTGTCAATGGGGGAGCACCAATCGCAGAGCACGTAATCGAAGTCGAAAACACATACAAGATTAGACTGTCATCGTCGCACACAAGAGCATGAGATTAAATACGCGATAAGTAACAATTGATCTATTCTACTGACCATCATAAATGCTGGGAATCTCGTTCTCAAAATAAACGAGAGTGGGGGTGGTGTCGATGCCATACTCTTTGGCCACCTCGTCATCGTCAATCTTGACGAAACTGATTCCGTGTTGGTCACACTCATCGTCAATATTCTGCGCGTTGGAAAATTGCGCTTTTAATTATCTATTCTCGTCGGTCACACATGGAATTTGTTTACGGGAAATGTTATATAAATAAATTTTATAGAGTTTACCTCAAGCTCGCTCATGATTTTCGCATAATCTTTGTCCTTACTGTCGTCTGGCCAGCGTTTTTGCAATCAGAGATAAAAAACAAAAATTTAATTAGTTTCTATTGTACAAATTGTGTCATTTAGAATAAGCATAATCAAGAATGATAATTGTTTATTGATATTGATAGAATTGTTGACTTACAGAAGAGCACGGCCAGATGCTTTGCTTTATCGATGAGTTTGTCGAGCATTTCATCGGTCACATCTTCAATTTCATCACTGGTTACCTGATGCACCAACCAATCCAGCACCTTCTCCTCGTTCATCAGATCGCCTGCAATCGAATACGAGTTTTGGTGACGTCACAGGACTAAGTATTAGACAAATCTGGGAAGCACATGCCACGAGCTTCGCCAATCACCAATGACAGGAGCTTTCTTACCTTCGTAGACGTTCGGAATCTGGTTTTCGAAGTAGACCAGCGTGGGCAGATCGTCGATACCGTATTCCTTGGCTTCCTCGTCATTGTCGATCTTCACAAATGGAACACCCTTCTTGTCACAATCGTCGTCGATGTTCTGATGAGATCAAATAATCACCATTTAAACAACTTGAAACGAGAAATCAGCTGTATTTTAATGCTAGCTTAGAAGCAATAAGAGATTTTATACCTCTAATTCCTTCAGCACCTTTTCACTCGTAGGGCTGTCCTTGTCATCTAAAGAGGATTCGAATTTTTTAAAACTTAAAATCGTTTTACAAGTTTAAAAATGCATTTTATCGCCAAAACAAATACAATAAAAATATGTGAACATTTCACTAACAAAAAGTTTCAAGTCTTAGAGAACTGAATATTTTTACAATTATGATACGAAAAATTAAATTGCTTCGATTTGGATGCATTCGAACAAGACATTTTCTGTCAAGTAAATGACTGTTATCAAACCTTTTAAGGTCGACCATGACTAAAATAGATTTGAAGATGATGGGGGAGAACTTAAAGTCTTACAGAATAGGACGGCTAACTGTTTTGCGTTCTTGATGAGCTTGTCCAGCATCTCATCTGTCACATCCTCGATTTCATCCGCAGTCTTTTGATGAACCAACCAGGCCAGGACAGCCTCCTCGTTGTCCAGGTCACCTGGACACAAAAAGCCATTCAAAGTCATTTAAATAGGAGACCTTCTATACGAAATGCAAGTTAAGCAAGCAAAACTAAAGTTGAGGAAATATCTCATATGAATACCTTCGTAAATGCTGGGAATCTGATTCTCGAAGTAAACAAGGGTGGGCACGTCATCAATGCCGTACTCCTTGGCCACCTTGGAGTCGTCGATCTTGACCAGCTGAATGGAATGCTTGTCCGTGTCGTCATCGATGTTCTAAACAATTTTTAAAAATTAAAAAAAAAAAAAAATTGAAATATCAACTTTCAACAATCTCCTTTATGAAAATTAAAAATCTTTCAAAGCAGCTCTCGAAACTCACTTCCAATTCGCGTAACGCTTCTTGACTCTCTTTGTCATCATTGTCATCTGACGCATTGAAAAAATAAGAAAAACGGCAATCATTCCAAATAACAGTCACCTTTCAAATTCCAAGATAACATCAAACGCATTTGTTCCTAACTTACAGAAGAGCACGGCTAAATTGGAACTGGATTCAATGAGGCGAGCCAACGATTTGGCAGTGACGTCCTCGATGACGTCATCTTCTTCGCCCAGATTCTTCTGAGTGACCAGCCAATCGAGAACATCTTCCTCTTGAGTCAGATCCCCTTGATGACGAATGCACAAACAAAGCAAAACCAAACTCTTATAAAGCAATCAAAACTTATTTTTAATAAAATTATTTACCATTGTGCAAGTGCAAGTAGAAAACAACCTATAAAAATTGTTAACGTGATGTTTTTGACATTGGAAAAAAAAAATAAGAAGATGTTTTGAATGCTTTAGAAACTCGGTCACAAGGTTAGCCCCGCCCATTTTCCAGAAGAACACGTGCCAATATTTTTTTTTCGAACCGTGAAGTGATTGGTTATGGAATGCGCAATCTGTCCGTCGTCACTGCCAATCAGCGACAAGGCTAAACACGAAAGAGCGTCGCAGGTGTGACAAATACGACAATGGTTCCTCTAGCTGGTTTGTGCTGTGAAATTACCTTCGTACATGAGCGGGATCTTCTTGCGATAGTAGACAAGAGCCGGCAGCGATTCGATGCCGTACTCGATGATCAGATCCTCGTCGCGGATCTTGATGAAGGCGATGTCCAGATTGTCAGCCTCGTCGTCAATTTTCTCCAACTCCTTCAGGATGGTGTCACACAACTTGCAATTCTTCTCATCTGAATGTTCGAATCAACGAAATGCATTCTCATTATTTGTTCAATTGTGGCAGCAATTCTCAAGCCGTTGCGAATTTCTTGTCCGAAAACAAAGGTGAAGAACATCTTGGGCAAACAAAATATTTTCAAATCAAGTGGACTAGTTCACTGTAATACCTCTGCCACAATGACGAAACACAGTTAATCCAAGCATGCTAATTTAGGGGGTGAGTTTAGACATTGTACAAAATCGGGTGTTCCGTGCAATGAAAAGAATTGTCTAAACGCAACAATATCATGTTCGAATGTGCGCGACAATTTCAAATGAGATGGAGAAATGCGTTTGTTTTTCAATACCATTTGACCACGTAATTTGTATTTCAGCAATGCGCCTGCGATGTCGAATGCATATTTTTGCACCAGCCTCAAGCGCAATTTAAAATGTCTAAAAAGCGTTCGAAAACCATCGTGACTACTGACTAGATCTAGTATAAGTTGATATCCTGAGACGCTCGTCACCGCATGGTGGCGCCACTGCGGCATCTCTCGGCAGTGCTGGCAGCACTCTCAACGTTGCGTTCACTGCACCCGATTTTACTAAAAATGAGCATTGGTGACGGGGAGCGCCGTCTATACAGCGACCTTGGCAACGGAACGGCATCGCCGCGCGTCACACTCGCTCGTTCACAGTAAGGTCGATCCGTGCAAAACACAAAAGCAGTCTCGCGACCTCCCACTTGCCTCGGTCACCCTATCACCCACTCCCCCTTCCCCGTCATCCTCGTTGCATCCCCCACTCGAGAGGATCTATTTTTGCATCCGAACAGAAATAGGAAATAGAGTTGCGAGGAAACACACCAAACAGTAGACAATAGACACTAAGATCTATTCAGCTATCTAGCAACGGGTAGATGGTGAGGGTGGAAACGTGGCGCTGCATCTTTAAAAAAAATGCGAATTATAAATTGCATTCAGGTATCTTTTCAGAGTAAAATAAAAATATGAATGAGCTTAAGACGATTCCTAGTGAAATGAAAGACGAGTTTTTTTAAAATGGCGAGTCAAATTTCAAATTTTAATTTTCTAGAACGCATTTCTAGTCTACGTAGTACTGCAGCTTTGACTCATTGGTTAGTTATCGGTTACATTGTCCAAGCTTATATCCAAGTTAAACTATGAGCATAATTACTTATGATATAATATATAATATAATGTAATATAATATAATATGATATAATATAATTGCTATGAGGTTACTTGAGAAAATTCAATTGTAATTGAGATTGGATCAAATAGGTGCGCTTTCCTGAAATACAGGTCGCTTGGCGAATCTTATTGAAAGTTGAACACACCCATTCAAACACATTTGAAATTCTCAAGCATGCTTGAATTATGTATGCTTGACCAATGAAACTATTATATCCTAGTTACACTGTATGCTTCAAGTTTATTGCTTGAAATATTTTAGTTGCGCTTGAGATTGGGGCAAATTGTCTTTTGAGATAGTGTTCATCGCGAGCGATATAAATCACGTGCTCGAAACTTATTAAAAGTACGTACCCTCTCAAGCACAATATCTTGAGCACAATTGAGATGGAGGAATTGCCATCCGAAAGCGCCTAACAATTTCTTGTCAAAGCAAGGACGAGCGTCAAGTGCCGACTCTGTTCAATGTCTAAACGCACCTTGCTAAGCATGCTTGAAATAATACCCTAGTCTCGCAGGCATTTAGGTGCGTTTAGACATCGAACATAATCGGCACGTGCCGTTCGTCCGTGATCGACAAAAACACGTGGCACTCTCGAATGACAATTTCTCCATCTCAATTGTGCTCAAGATTTTCAATTGTGCTTGAGAGGGTACGTTCCACTTTTAATAAGATTCGAGCACGTGATTTGTATCGCACAATTTGCACCAATCTCAAGCACATTTGAAATATCTCTCAAGCAACTTGAAGCATGCTTACAGCGTGACTAGGACTGAGTGAGCTAATGACTGACTGAGTGGACTAGGTGAAGAGCTCTGTAAATATGCTTGTCCAGTGTATCTAGTGTAACTGTATCAAAGCATGCTTGAGTAGAGTGCGTTTAGACATTAAACATAATCGTAGAGTCTGAGATACGGCAAGAAAGTAGTGGGCGTTCTCGAGTGACAATTCGCCCATTTCAATGGTGCGAAGAATTACAAGAATTTCATATGTGCTCTGAAGGGGTGCGTTCAACTTTCAGTAAGATTTGGTCACGCGATCTCTGTCAGGAAAACCACTGCGATCTTGACGTCTCATTAGAATCTCATTAGCCCCAGTCTCAAGCAAAAATCAAATTTCTCAAGTTAGGTGAAGCATGCAGAGTAACCAGGATATTAAGGAAACTTGTTAAATACAGACAAGAAAATAAGCGTCCGTCATGGCTGAAGCATATCATGGCCGATTTCGCAAAACCGGCTCCCAAACGACTCAAGCCATAAACAGCTCCGCATTTAGCATCAACAAAAATCTTGTTCGACCAGCTTCCTTTCCATTGTGACGCGTAACGTGCCGCTGGTTTTAAATGGTGTGTAGCAATAATCAAACTTTAGTCGTGGGGGATTCTAAAAAAAAATGTAAATGAATGTGTGGCGTCTGATAAATTTCTGCGCTAGATCATTCAGATTCGATGACTTTCGAAACTGGAGCGCGGCTCATTCAAAATTGAAATGAATCTGATTTCTTGAAACGTTGAGTGGACGCGCAACAGTTTAAGCGCCGCTGTTGTAGAGCGCATCGAAAGCAAAATATTGACGCCGTCTCGAAACTAAAAATATAGCCACCATTTTTTTTGTTGCAGTCACTCCGCTTGTTACCTAACTTCTGTTGTGCTCTCTGGCGTTCCAACTCCACCCTCCGAATCCCCCTGCCCCACCCGCTGATCTGTCAGTTCAATCCCCACCCCGCCTCACCCACACCCCGGCCTCTCGACTTTGACGATTACCTTTTGAGGGCAACACGTCAAACGAGAGAGAGAGGGCTTGCAAGTATCAAGCCCCAAGTGCTTTTCGGGATCGCTCCATTAATGACTGACCAACTGCTGCCCCCTATAAACGGGCAATCACTCCGCACAAGAATGTAATGCTGATTAAACCTCGTATTATCGCTGCCCACAGTCTGCGATAGCCAGACTTTGAAAGCTGAAAAATAGTATTTTCGTCTGTGACCTATTTTTAGGGGTGTCAGAAAATGATTCCCACGTCCTAGTCTGCAAATCTTATCGCGTTTTGGTAACGATTAAAACTGAACTAAACCGGGGAAAACAAATAGAGAAATTTCTCTGGACCCCTTATTTTATCTCGCTCTTTGAAGAAATCCCACTCTGAATAAAATATTTGATTTTTTTTCAGCGGTCACGTTAAGGTGCACACATAAAGAAGCAATTCAGAAAAGTATTATTTTCGAATTGTACTACGTTTCACCCCGATTAACGTTCAAGTCTCGTTGTCCAAAAGATCGAATTCACAGAAATTGCAACGGTAATACCCTAGTTACACTGCCAAGCGTACTTATTACAAGCATGCTTAGTAAGGTGCGTTTAGACATTGAACAGAATCGACACGTGCCGCTCGTCCGTGCTTCGACAAGAAAACACGAGACGCTCTCGAATGAAAATTCCTCCATCTCAATTGAGCTCAAGGTCTTCAATTGTGCTTTTAGAGGGTACGTTCCACTTTTAATAAGATTCGAGCGCGTGATTTGTATCGCTCGCGATGGACACAATTTCAAAAAAACAATTAACCCCAATCTCAAGCACAAATGAAATCGCTCAAGCAACTTGATTCATTGGAGACGAGGGTCCTAGGAAGATATTTCACAGGTTAAATCGGGTTCGCAATAAACAACCATCCAAGTGGCTCACATTCAGAAATCATCCATCAGGTTAATGTGTTCTAACAGCATACGTCATTCGCCAGAGACCAATCAGTAGCTCATAACAGCCGAGAGAATACAGTGTGTATAAACTAAAATTGCGCGGTAGCCTATTTAGCGTTTCGGTAGACAGATTCGACTGGGGGAGGGGGTGGTGAGGATCGGTGAAAGATCGAGTTTGGGGTGACGAGAAGAAGTGTGATGTGAGTTAACTGTAAAATAGAAGCATTGACGTCACTCACAGAACAGGGCGGCCACATAGTCCGTCTCGTCCACAATCTTCTCCAACAGTTTGGCGTTCACTTCTTCGATTTCATCCGGATTCTCTAACGCCGATGAACTGGTTAACCATTCTAGCACCTTCTCTTCGTTCATCAGATCATCTGACAAAAGAGAACGTGGATTCAGCAAATGAAAAGAAACGTTTTGACAACGCTGCCCAATATGTATTTGGATCTTTAGAAATACGCGACAAGTTATAATATGGAATTGAGAGCCATTAAAAAATAACGTAAACAAAATGTATATGCGTTAAAATACAACAGATGCGCGGATTGCGTTATATTCTACCTTCGTAAACTGTCGTTTGTTTATTCCGAAAATAGACCAGAGCCGGAAACTTGGTGATTCCCAGATGCTTGGCGTATCTCCGATCCAAAGATTTGATCAACTTGACACCGAACTGTTCGGCATCGTCATCGCTGAAACCCAATTAAACGGTCAACAGGTCATTGAACGAGACAGAACTTTAGAAGCATGCGTATAAAAACATTATGTCCAACAAATGTACAAATGGCCAATCCTTTGAAAACCTACATGTGTTCGAGCTCCTCTAAAATGGTGTCGCATTCGGCTCCGCATAATTTTCCGTCTAAAGCAGAGAAAAACATGAAACGTTGGATTGATGTCGTTACAATAATTACATGACAAATACTGAGTCCCATCTGACGTTCGGAAAACAACTTCCGGCAGAATTGCTTACTACAAAGTATTTATCATGATATAATCATAGAATAGGAAGAATGTCTGGGTTACATTCATAATTGTGCCCGGGAGTTGGTCAAGAGCTGTCTACCTTGGGTAATTATAAATATTAATTTTCCACGGGAGATGTGGATGTGGTAAATTTGTTGATGTGTATCGTCATCGTCTTATCTGTAGCGTCAGTTCCCACGGTTTTCTGTTTTAATTTTTTTATTTGAAATAATAGTTTACTATTAAATATTTGAAGAGTTTTTCGCCAACTCTTGTTCGTCTTTTCCTCCGGTCTGTCCCGGGCACAACCCCCATTATGATAAAATCATATTTTAAAATTGTGAGCATAATTCTGTACATAGGTAGTCAACATGGCGATTACAAATTCGAAATCGATAAAAATTCGATTACAAAAATGATTTTTAGTGATTCTAGTATGAAGACAGCACCGTTGAAAAGTGAGCCAGCCCAATCACTTTTGGCAGCCAGCAGGCAATGCGAATGAATGCCAATGACTTTGAACTTGAGTTGGTGCCAGAGTCAACCCACCAAGTCTTATTTTCAGGAAATCCAACCAATCGTAGCAACTCAATCAAGAAGGTCGACCAGAATGAATCACCCGACTTTTCCGTGACAAATTACATATACATACAATAAGATCCCAATAATATAATAAACAAATTCAGATTTCAGAGGACCACATAGCATTGATTTGTATAGTACTCTGTATACATGTACATAACCTTATAGGGTCCAAACTATCGGCCAGTTTCTACCGAAAAGCGTCCTCCAGCGGACAGAACTTTGGCATCATTATAGAACAAATCGATTTCCTATTGCTCAGCCGCGCGGAAAATAATGTGAGGCCAAGCGAAATTCGTGCCTATATAGGCAATGGCTACATACATGTATTGCCTATCTATATTGCCTATATAGATACATAGATAAATCGAACTTGAGCCGTGATTAGATGAGATAACGAAATGCAATTTTCGTCACACCAATATTGCTTTTTTGCACTCGATTAATTTTTTTGATACGTGGTCAATCTTTTTCAATAGCATTATTGAATAACTCCCAATAAGATTAATTTAGTTTATGCTCTTGATTAATTGACATTGAGCAAATGTCTAGCATGTACATACTAGTATGTGCACTAGGATATACTCGAGTATTTGATGATTGGAAGAGACCCTGGGAAAGTGCGTACAGTTGACCTTTCCAACTTATCGAAACTCAAAATCAATTGATGAGCCGAGCCGATCTATGCCAGAAATACAGGGCTCGTATAGTTTCTAAATGTGACGAGAGAAATGTCTCAAGTGGTTCATCCACCCCCCGAATTCCATATATACAGCGAAACTCAATCGCTGGAGCTAAACGGAGAACCTGCGCCAATTGTTTTACGCATTTCCTAGGAATCTGTACTGACTTTAGTGGTATATTATGAACTAAGACAGGCCCCCCCCCCCCCCCCATCCTTTTCGAGCATGGAATTTTTCGGCCGAGCAAAGACCCAGATTACAGTTCGACACACATACATCCTCCTCAGACTCAGATATGTACTTTAAAAGCGAGGTTTCCTCTTCTGCCTAAAGCACACTGAAGACATTGATTGGCGCTTTATTTTGAACAAATCAGGATTCGTCCGCGATTGTATAGAAAACAGATTTACAATACTTTCTGGAAAGCTGCTTCTTCGTGTCTAAGAAAGAAGGTGTTTCTGCTCGTGCTCATGCCGCGGATACTGACACAAAAGGAGGGTCTGTGCACGCTGACGTCACAAGGGATAGGTGCTGCTCTCTAGTGGCGGGCGAGTACAACTGTTTACTTCCGTTTCTCACAAACTGTTTACTTCCGTTTCTCACAAACTTTGTCTGCAGTTTGCGTTTGTAGACGTGCAGTTCTTCAAAAAAATTCAAGAAAAATTGACCTGATCAGTGGTGGGTTGGGTCTTAGGAGGTTACACGCGTGGTTGGGGAGGCTGGAGGTGGGAGGGAGTGACGGGCACGCTCTCTCTGGCATGTTCAGCTCTACTCGTTTCACACACAGACACACAGCCAGAGCTCCCTCTCACTCCCAGCCCTGTATCTGATACCAAGTTTGGTGTTGAACACACAGCTAGAGAGATTGAGTTCTTGCCGAAAAACGCGCATCGCGCCTGCAGCACGCAACGCAGACAAGAGCCACAAACGAATTCGTAAATCTTGATCAGCGTTGTGAAGCACCGACGCCATTTGGGTGCTCAGGCGCTGATTGACCAGCCCCGTAATGGTCGTGCGATTAGGCATAACACCATTATCTCATCTTGTTTCAAGGGCTCGCATAAATTACAAATTGAATCGCGTCACAATTGTTTTTATGTGCTCCAATCTCTAGCACTTTCCACTCAGCATCGCCGATGCCTGTAGCGCAAAGCGCACCCGCTCCGCTAATAGATTTTAAACTGCAAATATCCGCTCCCAAAATAAAAAGCTCCCTCCGACTCCGCCAACGGTGCGATCGCTGCTGCCGTTGCCCGGATTCCCTCCAGGGCGAACGACCATTGGCTGGTGCGGCTGTACAGTCTGCGGCGTTTTCGAAGAGATTGGTTTGCTACTGGATGCGCACATGCTGTAATAGAAAGACGGACGGGGGTTTACTCGATCTCCACCTAAGCTGTATGACAGCAGTCCAACTGCAGCTCGTAAATTATATTTAGGTTCAATTAAATTAGAAGTACGCAATTGGCGAGCGCGAATGGTCTGTCGGCCAACGCTATTAAATTGGATGTTATTAACTCGTTAGGCGCCAACGAAAATTCTCTCAAGCGAGTAGACTTAATTGAGTTCTGCGTACAGCGAGTGGTGTGTCCATTTGGCAGAAGAGAACAATTTATTTTAATAAAATTACCTTATTGATCTTTCAAATTTATATTGTCGTGTGGAAGTGGAAGGTCACTTCACTGCTGCAAGGTCCCAGGAAAATGACACTAAAGACGCTATGACGTATAATTCGAAAAGATAGCAGATGTCCCATTTCAACCTTCCTGTATTGTGACGCAATGCAACACTTAGCATAACAATATTGCATTGTTCACATTTTGACGGAAATGCAATTGAGCAACAACTACGTTCGGGAAAACAACGAATTTGAATATCTAATGTCAAGTAAATAATAAAATGCCTAATAAATAATCGGAGGCAGAGTCGACGTTTTAACTCAAGTGTTCGGATCGTGAGATTTCAGCAGCGGTACGAATCCCAGCAGGGATAGGAAACAACATAAGAGAAAATAAAAACCAATTTAAAAAACATTAAAAATATCCTCCCTTCCTCAATTTAAACCTGGAACGTCGACGTCCCCTACAAAAAAGTCTACATGTAGATAAACGATCGCAACAATACGTCAACCCAATAACTAAATCACAGAAACGCGGGTTCAAAACCCGCCTGACTCACAATCAAAGTCCCATATTATGTACTGTATATTTAATGTATTTTGAAAAATCACTAACGACAATTTTTTCATTAAATTCTTTAGGCTGATTGGCACGCTAAAATACTTGCATGTCAATTTGAACTAATCGACCCAGTAACAGAAAAATTAAACTTGAGCCACCAATGATCGTAATAGCAGTCAAAAGATTGGAATTGAACTTCTTAAAAAAATAAACTTTGACTAATTTTGCAACTAGATATTATAAGATAAAATTTAACTCGTGTGTCTTTAATTATTTGTGAAATATCGATCCTATCCTGGAATTTGGACACGAGCCGCCACTGGTCAGTACGGTCCACCTAAATCTCGCACATCCCCTCACAAATATTTTCAAGTCAGGAGTTAGTCAATCATTTCACCAAATAAAATATATACTTCCAGAATAAATAGTTAATTTGTGCTGCAACCATCAAATCAGCACAGAGCGCAAAAAAGATCTGGCGCTGTTAATTTCCCCCAATATCCAATATCCGGTCAAGCAGCGTCGTGGGAGGTGGTGGTGCTACTCACAGAAGAAGACGGCCACCAGGCTTGTCTTCTCCAGCAGGGCGTCCAGCTGCTTTCCCTCCAGTTGCTGGATGACGGTGGTGGGTCCGACATCCTGCACGCTGGCCGCCTTCTTCTTGGCGCCGGCCACCAGGAGGGTAGCGTCGGGCGTGAGGAGGAGCAGGAGCAGCGGCAAAATCCACAGCGAGGACCGGAGGCGGTAGGGACGGCGTTGGCCGGCCATGGTCGGGTGGCGGCTCGGCTGGATGAGAGCGCGAAACAGTCGCGCTTTCTCCGACTATCTATTTCTCTGGCAGTCACACGCACGCACGCACACACACACACACACTTGTACAAGATCGGCGAAGGAAAAACGCACGCGCGTCTCGGCGCCAACCCCGATGCAACCGGGAATTGTGCAGGAGCTGGATGGAATTGGCGCGCGCGCGCCGGGCAGAGGTGATAAGCGAGCCAGGCAGGAGCAAGCACAGCATCCCTTCTCCCACCAGGCGCATCGCTGGTTGGCGGTCAGGAAACGGAGATCGCAACACCGAACACAGGTGCGAGTTTCAGGATTCGTTCACAGAAACTGGGCATTCATGAACTTGTTCGTTCTTTGCACTTTCGTTGCTCACTGTAATAGATATATTTTTGTTTATAATTCTGAGTTAATTGCGTCTTAACTTAATTAACTGGTTCATCTTTTTAATTTTTTAATGTTTACCAATTTTGTTATTGTGCACTACGATCTTTTTTTTTTTTAATCAACTGTAGTCAACCGCACTACAAGCATCACGTCTCCTCATGGTGCTTAGGCACTATGCGAGGGGGAACGACCAGTACCCCGGGATCGAAATTTTCGAGAGACCGCGCCGGGAATCGAACCCGGGAC
>JAQGBY010004106.1:0-17424 GCA_034698785.1 Mycogona germanica | reverse complement strand
CCGGGAATCGAACCCGGGACCGCCGAAACCACAGTCAGTCACTAAACCAACTGGGCCACGACGAGTCGTACAAATTACAGTTTATATATTTGTCTCACCAACTCGTCGTAAAATTCCCAAGATTTCTGTCCTGTATTTGTTCTCCTATGTAACATTATATGTTGTATGATTTGACATTGATTCGAACAAAGGGATATAGCGGTGGATGCAGCTATTTTAACAACGGACCAATATATGGAGATCGTACTGTATGGTGGTTTATTTTTTTACCGGAAGATTATGGATTATGGATAACTGTTAGGTTAGATTTGTTTGCTAATAGGATAGATAAGGCACAGTATCTCGTAGATAGCGTGTTATTTGCTTAAAATTGGATTTAATACTGCGCCATGTCTCGCACACCTCAATGCTGCATTATGCCATAGCATATCAGTTGGTGTCTAATATTTGGTGAGGATCTCGTTGGTTCTGGCATTTTGTTGTCAGAGGGGTAATTTGCATGACACTGGGTTTGTGGGATGAGTGACGAGCATCGTGTAGCGAAGCCAGTTATCCGCGCTGGCTTATCAGTGGATCAATGAAGTGGGCACATGGGTGGACGTTTGATGAGGATTTGGCATGGTCATAACGATGCTACTGTCTTCGGCAACACTTGAGTGACCCGTGTAATGGGTGCATTAAATGCCGTAAAACATAAATTCTTATATTTTAAGTCTGCAACTATCAAAGTAGTGGGAACGTAATTGTAGGAATACAATTTGATTCGTTGCATTGGCTTTTTAATGCCCATTTTTCTTTTACATTATTTTCTAAACAGGAGTGTTAAAGCGCATTCACTAATTTGCTAATAAATATTGACGCTTGGATTTATTTATGCTTAGTTGTTTGGGGCTTCCTTAACTTACCTATCCTGCACACCCCTTTGTGTTTATTTTCCTTTTTTTCTCTTTGAAGTTTCAAAGTACATCGTTAGTAGCCTATTCATTTTCTGCTCGCAGAGGTGCTTATCAACTTTTTTAGCCTAAATATCTGATACGTGTCTGATGATCGATCCCGGGGGCTCGACAGTACCTATCATCTGCGGCAATCAGTGGCCTATATTGCCTGTAGGCCTAGGCTCGGCTGGAATAAAATCTGCATGTTCCCTATAGTCACAAACCTTAGTAACCACAAGGTAACTCCTCCCGAAAGTTCATAATTATGTATATGTTTCTCAGATAAAACAAGTTCTAGTTTACAAATAAATAAATAAAAAATAAAAACACTTGAAGTATAATATTAGGAATAACATTTAAAAAATGATGTGATAAAAATTGGCGCACATAATCGAAATATCATTAAATTTAGACATTCATTTTTGCCATTCTGGGTCTTTTTAAATTGGTTTTAATGAATCAGGTGAATAAAATGGTCGAACATCGGATTTGGGTAGATTGCGTCGGTTACTCGCATCCATTTTCACCCGTTTCGTGAATTTTCCATCTTTCGCTCGCAGCTTGTTTTTATCTCCGAAGTTTAATGGGGGAAGCAGGACTATAATGACGTCAATGAATAGATCAATTTTCAGTGACCGATAACGTTGCTTGTGAGCACCATATGTTGTGGTTTTACGTCTTGACATTTTATTTGAGCGCGCATTTATATTTTGCGCAGAAAAATGCACATGAAATCGAGTAGCCAATTTAGCGGGTGCCTTATCTCTACACATCCGTTGCTAATTTTGGTCTGGGTGTAAATTCCCTCCGTCGTTTGAAGTACCGCTTGGTCATTAGTTTAAATAACGGCAACAAGAAAATCGAGTGAAATTTGAGAACAGTCTGCAGACTTATTAACGATTGTGAAAAATATATTTAGAGATGTAGTACAATTTTATCCGCCAGACTCTTCGTACTGCGACAAATTACATCCGCCTGAGATCTACGCGTAAATGTCAGATTTTATTGATTGTAAATGAGCGATTTGTGTTCGAACCGCTGCTGTCATTTATTACAGTTTGAACGCAGATTGGCATTTCTTAAAACATCCGGTAATCTTTTGTAGGCGCGCGATGTTTTGTATTCAAGTGCAGCTGTACTCATGAGGATATTATTTATGAGGTGATTTGAGGCATTTGTTTTGATTAGTCGACTCAAATGAAAATTCACTAAATTGTATGAAACTGGATATTTTTGGTTTTCCGGCATTTGTCGGCATTTCGTAGTCTGGAATTGATGATGGGCAGAGAGAAGAAAAATGCAAGACTAGAACCTTTTAAATGTTGTTCTGTGTTCCTAGATAAAATTCAGCACTGTCGTTGGTGTTTACTTTAGAAATATGATGCGTTTAAACAAACGTATATTTTTATGGTTAAAATATCACAACGTTTTTTAAATATGTGTAACGTTATGCCTATAAATTAAATTATGGGTGGTGGGGAGGGTGGATAAAAAATGGTTGGACGTTGTGTTTTTGTGGTTGTTGGTTGACGTGTTGCGAAAATCCATTAAGTTTGATCGTTCGTTTCAGTTTTGTATGGAACGATGCGAGGTGCACATGCAACGCGGGGCGACCCAATTTCATTTTCGTGCATTCGATTAAAGTCCTGAGCGTGTGCCGTGCCTAGGCGACGCTGAGGTATTCATTCGGTACTCCAGAGACCACATTAACTATGTTTAAGTATGAGATTTTGGTTTCGATTGACGCGGTATTATACCTTGGCATTTGTTTTTGCTTCGCATATATCTATCCCGCTTATGCGGTGCTTATAGATTCTAAAATCTAGGAGAGCTCCTAGCGCAGAAATTACACATAGACACGTTGTCTGTTCAAATAAAAATAAATGTTGCTAAACTGTACTAAAATGTAATACTTCCGCGCACTGAATTGCATCGAATTAATTTGAAACATCCTTTAGTAAATTCACTTAAGAGTAAAAATTTCGGATTTCATTTTAGAGATTTCATTAAGCATTTTCTCCCACAGATTGTAAGAGGAATGTGTATTTCAGAACATTCAGTTTCTTCACGCATGCATGTAAATGTTTCGCACATACTCTGTAACTCCGACCTCAGGAGGATCATCTAGTAGTCCGTAGAGCACAAGGCCATTCAAAAGGCACATAATTTTTTTATTAATCCAAAGTGTGTGTAGCTAACGGCCAACAGCCTATATTTAATGTGTAATTTGTCCAGCGTGAACGTGCGAGTCGGAGTCCACCACGAAATTTGGGACGAACCGTTTCCATCCTTAACACGTATTCTTGCCACCCTTAAACGATCTCAACCATCGAACAAATGTTTTGCGTGATTCGAAACAGAGCTAAACGCAACAGATGATTGTACAGTGTATTTCAGCAAAAGCGTCCCGACGATGGTTTTTATTTCGGTGTAATGAACCTCGTAGGGTAGGGTACCCAAAACCTACATCGACATCGACAAGATTTGCTGCCCACATGTTTATGCGGCGTGCCGAAAAAGTTTAATAACATGGTGATATAAAAAAGGAACAGCATGAGAAGATTAGAAAAGTCAACATTTAGATAATTCGAAACTGCAATTTTTTGTCGATTAATTGGATCACTGCAATTGTTGTGGTGCCCTCTGGGTGTGCAAACATCCGTCCATTATAATTAGGTACCTACCCGATACGATTACACGGATTACACGGAAAATCTGTAATCCTAGAAGTTCCGTGATATCCCGTGTAATTTCATGGTATTATTGAATTTCGATCGTTGATTGGTTGAATTTTAGATGATCAGTTGGATAGTTCATAATTAATTCATTCTCAATATTTTCTATAGTTTCGCCCAACCCTATTGGATGATCTTTTGAACGCCTTTCCTCAGAGAAATATCACACACAACGGGCGAAAACGCTTCGAATTTTAAAATTTCAGATGTTAGAACTGATAAACCATTTAAATACAATCTCCTCCTACAAACTGGAGATTGATCACACAGATATGGAATAGTCCGTGTATTTCAGTGTAATTGTTTACTTTTACCGTGTAGGCGCCGTGTAGTCGGCACTTTTTTTTTCGTGCATCAGGTAGGTCCCTACCTGATGATAATGATATTCTACGAACAGCAAAAAATAATTTTAAAGGAGTGGCATGTATTTGCCAGTATCAAGCAACATGAATTGACTCCTCGCGAATTGTAATAATTATGTTTTTTATCTGCCCCCGTTAAATTAAACGTGTACGTGTATATATCTGGGATAGCAGTGATGGCGAGCGCCTTCGAAATTGTAATATGACGGGAGTGGCGCCCTCTGTTCTGGTAACTTCTGAATTGACAGTGCATTGGAGCCCCCACATTCAAATTACGTTGTCAATGTTGATTGGCTGTCGTCTGGCGAATATGAAGTCTCATTTGCATAAGAAATTTCGCGATTCTGGTTGGGGCGTGTTCAACTCGGTTGTCAAATACTTCGTGCAATTTAAATTAGAGATTAGATCGAGCTATGGTGGAGGCGCTGGGTCGGTGGCTTTGTTGTCCTGGTATTGCAGTTCTATGACGTTGACTGTTGTACTCTCTCGTACTTCGCATTAATGTGTAAGCGTATCAATCGGCATATTTCAGAAGCAGTGACATCTAGCGGTTGGTCAGTGAATTCCATCTATCGAAATACTTTATTCGAAGTAGTTAACTAGTTGATAGATAGATCTCGCTTGCCAAGTTGTCCTTCGTCGTCGACGACGAATACATTATCGATGAAGGGCGTTCTTCGTTTTTATTTACCGCAGCTCACATAAACAGAATTCTTTACTTGTCATTAGCAACATCTTAATTCCTAAGTTATACTTTAATTCCGTAAATTAGCTATGGACGTGACATCGAATTAGCTTCACTAATGAATCGACGACCTTAATAAAAGGCTAGAGCGACTTGGAGCAGATGAGCAATTTTTTCCTATTTAAGTTGCGCAGAAACTTCCTTCCAAAAAAGCAAGCCTGATGTTTTTATCGGTGTGACTAAAATGGTTGGCGTGCCGCTGTCGCGAAGTTATTCACCAAGAACATCAATTACGCTTGTTTTTGATCGTTCCATTGTAAATACTTGAGAAGTCGAGACTTAGCCAGGTCGAATTAATTTCTAGTTTTTGTTAATAGAGGCCACCGTCACAGACGCCATGCCATGTAAATGCTAGTCCATTAGCGTCGTTAATGCCCGCCTTTATGGCGTGTGTTGTGCAATTGCTCGTTTTGTCGCGATTGTCGAGCGTGACGCAGCCCCGTGGTGATATGCAATGAGATGCACGGTTAGAACACACAGATCTGGCGTGGGTATTACCGTATACCAATTAGATCTGTATTAGAATGTATTAATAATATCAGGCAAACAAAATTAAATGCTCTTATACAGCACAGCTCAAACTTAAATTTGATCGTCACCATTTGAAACTTTTCTAAAAAGGGAGGCTTTGACGGGTGTTAATGTATGTGTGTCCACTCTACCAAAGATTGCGTAATTTGCTGTGTCGAGTAAAATGTGTGCCGCTAGAAATACTCGGTATACTAAATATCTAATGCTATTGTTATTTTGTTTTCTTTTTCTCTAAATATAGGTAAGCATTTCCATTTCACATAATCAACCCTACATGAAGTGTTTTAAGCTGGATGTTGCTCACGCCCTGCGATGTCATTGGTTATATTTTAATTTGGTATGTATGATTTCGAAATGCGCTTAAATGATAATTTTTTTCTTATTGTAAACATGTAAACTGAAATGCGCGTTGAGAATTGTTGAATAAAAAACGATAAATTTCGTTTTTCTAGTCATTGACCAAATCAAAACTTTAAAATAAAAGGTAGGGGGTCGGCCTGAACTTTGAACTGATGCCTTCTTTTGCGTTATTCAATTACTAGCGCCTCTGGCGATTTCTCGCAACAGCCGCCACAGAGCTGAAAGACCTTGAAATGGGGTTCGGCTTTGTTTATACGAGTCCTGAAATTTAATTAAGGGTTTTTGAGACCAACTACTTTCAAGGTCGGTTTTGTTCTGCATAAATTCGAAAAAGATTACTATTAGTTACATTTCATTCATATAACTGCCAAAATGCAACATCATCCCATCGTCTTTACTGTTTGTCGAGATTACTATATCAAGTGAAGTTAAAGGGCAAGAACATATTCAAAACCCCAATAAAGTGAGAGCAAAAATATTATTATTATTATTTAATTCACTGTAGTGTTCATCTTCGCAACATGAGTTTCTGAAGTACCCCACTCGGTGCTTAGGCACTATGTGATTGTACGCATTATTTGCTCGATTAAAATTAAAAATACGATAAACATTCAGGATTTGAATCAAATGAGAACCCCGGACCAGTGGCTCTATTTTGTCATCACATTCATTGGGCGACGCTTTCAATGTATTCACTTGTTGTTGTGTTGTTTTTCGAAACCTTGATAAAAAACATAAACACGTATTTGGCAATAAAAATAAAAGTATTCCGCTACTCACGTATAGGATGACGTCATCTTGGTTTTTCCGAACGTCAGGCCTAATAAATTAATTGGATTGTTCATAGAATGAGTGCTTAAGGAATGAAAATTAATGAGGAGAATTAAATATCGATTCAATATCTGACGCAAATGATGGTTGTGGGCTCTCAACAAGTCGCTTGCCTCAAAGTTAGATTTATGATCTTCGATTGCATTGATTTATAGATGGACAATGTCCGAAGTGCTGAAAAGCCTCCGCTCAATTAATTAAAACGATCTAGTTTTTCTTGGAAAACTCCATTGATTTTGACGTCGTCTCGCCATAATTACACACCTCTGCAAATTGTTCACATATGTTCATGCACAGTATATCTGTGTATAACTGTGTTCTAAGGCTATCTGTAATAAATATATCCTAACCTATAATCATCAGTAGTTTAATTGACTTGTTTTAAACTAGTAAGTAGGCGATCTCAACAAGAGAAAGCTACGTATCAATCGTAGGTACACGGTCTTGGTGTTGCCAGAAAATAGTTGGGAGAATAATTTAATTCACAGGTTAATAATAATGTAATTCGTGTTTGACCTTGTATCACTCATAATTGTTTGCTGCATGTTGGGTGTAAATTTCTGGTCGATGATATTGGCAACGAACCTATATATCGTTTTCAAAAAATAAGTAATAAAAACATTTGGTCACGCACGGAAATTTCTTTGTGCGAGATTTCAAAATAGGTATAACATATTCTGACAACCTTTCCTTCACCATAAATGTTCGATTATGTGTATAGTTTAAAAAACCGTTTGTAGCGCACCAAGCGGCACAAAAAATACGTTCGATGATATATTCTCGCCCACTCGGTTGGCGTGAACTTTGATGACAGCCATTAAGTTAGATGCTGACTTCTTTGAAATGCTTGTTTGCTCCACTTCCGATCAAACGCAGAGCCGGTCTTGTTCTAGAACTACTTCTGAGACTCTTGGGCACCCGTGTGGACGTCGAGGCTCAACGGCATCGGTCTCTGATATCTGACCATTTTTCCTTAAAACTTAAGTAGTGACAATTTTTGATACATTTGTTTCGTACGCTATGGGATGGACCCATTAAATGTTCGTGGACATTATCTTTTCACAATACAGCAAGCGCCACCTAGCGAGTCTCATTGCAACCTGGTCGATTAACATTTTGATAGGCTTAAGAAAATTTAGAAGATGCGTGGCCAACCAATAGGGTTTGCCCAATTGCCAAAGTGCTCCAAACTGACAATGCTTTGTTTTATCGCAAAGCGGGTTGGTGGTGACTGTGGCCTTTGTCGTTGTGTGATTTATCTTAGAGACTTGCTGTGCATATTGGTGCCCTCTGGTGGCGTTTCTGTCACGAATCGTTGGTTCGTGACAATTTTAGCAGATCGATAATTGGGAGAGAGCAATAATTTTGTTGTTGTTGAAATGGTCATCTAGCGTATAGATTACCATAATCCGAAATTAAATATTAATGAAAAACAAAAACTGATATGAGTTCTTCCGTTGGGGATTGATTGGACCGCGGGTCTCGGGGGGCACTTATGTGCCAGTTGCGAGTGACGCTGACTTTGTTTCAGTAGCCGTCATTTTTGTAGATACGTGTGACAGGGGCTGCGAGACACTCACACTCTCGCTTCGTACTCGTAGTGTTAAACAAAAGTTGACAGGCGTGGCAGGCGAATGATCGATTACGGAACTTCCAAGATAACAGCGTAAAAAAGCCGATTATCTGACGTCCGCGTTTCTCCTTCGTGTCCCTAATGGTGTTCTCATTCAGATATATATATATATTGCCGAAACGCGGGGTCTATGAATATGTATCTCTAATCGTGAGTCCTCCTTAGATCGTACACTCGACTAACTTGAATCGAGCGAAATTTACAATATTTCGCGAGTCGGTCAAGAGTCGGATCTCACCAAGATTTATTTAGGTCTCTTGTAGTCGGTGCGTGGAAATTTACACCCTCGATTTGGTCTAATGATTGTGTCGCCTCCATCAGTGACACCTTCTACATGTGTTGTGTATTTTGGATACTCTAATTGAAGAAGAAAAAACGAGAACCGGATTCCTTGTAATAAGCTTCGCCTACCTATCAATTTACAGTAGTATTTCTATGCCTGTATACCTAAATGTGGGTTTCGAACTTGAGGCAGTGCCCAGTGGAATAATTTGGTGTAGACTACTGAATATGACACACATCTTCATGATACCTCTTGAGCCATGACCCAAAGAGAAGTGCTCACTTTTTTCTTCGCGTATTGCGTCACATGAGAAGAGTGCCACCTGGAAAATTAATTTTTTGTCGTCAGCAATCGGCCTCTGGTCTCAAGAGTCACAGCGAGCGCTTTTACTAATGGTGGGTTTATTCATATGATACCGTATATGAATGGTCCACAATTATGCCTTTTTTAATATTCAGTCCCGGCTCCTTCAGTGTCTATGTGTAGATTAAGATTTCGCAAGGTTGTTTCGGATCGTGTGTATGGTCTATTCACCTTTATATCGGGTGGTACTCGGGAGTGTCCCGATGTCCGGGGGAGGAATGGCGACGGTCGGATAGTGTTCCCACATTGACAGACAAGTCGAAGTCAATCTCCGTGTGTATTCATTGAACGCGTGCACGCCCCTAACCAGTTTCACTTAATTGGAAAACAGCACCGAGCCCGGCACTCATTTATCTAGTTAATGCCTTTGCCAGTCTGTCAAATTGGTTGACTTTTGTCGTGCGTTGTGCTGAAGTGATCCTTATCTTCATCGTCTTGACTCTTGAGGCTCCGTATTCAAATATAGGTGAACTTGGAAAGGCTTTATGCTCTCTATCTCTCTCTCTCTTGAAAAGATATGCTGCAGTCCTCCAACCGGATTCATTTTAGTGCTTATGGGTGAAAAATGTCTTTGAAATCCTAGGATAGGGCTCCGTTTAAGAGCGTTTATGCTATGGAAAATTTGGTTCACCTGGTGTCGCGTTAGAACTGTTAGGCAGACGGATCGATTGTGACGTTTCATTTGTAGGTCACGACATTTTCATCGAGCTTAGTCGTAGAATTTTTTGCATTGTCTTAACGTCGCTCAAGTGAACGTCTCTCAATTGTCGATAGTTTCCTAGTTTTCGTGGAAATTCAGCCCTTGCTGTCGGTTGCTGATATTTAATTGATGTGGCAATTTAATTTTTTTTTTTTAAATCAACTGTAGTCAACCGCACTACAGGCGTTTTGTACCCCTCATGGTGCTCAGGCACTATGCGAGGGGCACCTCCAGAACCCCGGGATCGAAACTTTCGAGAGCCCGCGCCGGGAATCGAACCCGGGACTGCCGATCGAGCCACAGCCAGAAGCAATACCGACTGGGCTACGACGAGTCGTACTAATTTTATGAAAAAATTCATATTTTCTTTTTCTGGTAGTATATATAGCCACCAGTAATAAAGCTCTGATTTGCCCACAATGAGCTTTCTGCTCATGTTTTTGTTGAAATGGAAAAATCGTTCAAAACGTTGAAATATGTTGGGGTCTTATTTAATAGGTTTTGTGCGTGTTGCTCTTTCATAGATCACACAGATGTTTCAGACAATAAATATGAAATGGACTTCTAAACATTATATTAGAAAAAATCGAAATAGTATTGTTGCGTGTTAAGCTGCAACAAGTGGATCCAGTCTTCCATGTTATGCCGATCTCGGGTAATGCCATAAGTGGTCAACGTTCTCCACAGATTTCATTTTCTATAAACACTGCAAACTCGAGCTGTTCGAATATTTCGGACCGTAGCCGGTACACCTTTTTCAAAATTATCTGTATATTAACATCTTTCGCGATGATGTTGATATCTCTAGCCTTTGACCAACATTTTGGTAGTATCCTTCACAATTTTGAATACCCATTAATAAAATGTTGTAGATGTCATTGTCAAAACTTGTGAGGGCAAATGTAATGAATGAATGCTTGAATTGGCTGCAAGGCGATTCTAATTTTGGGGTTGACCCAATTGAACGAATATTTTACAAGTGTTTCAACAACGCTACATGGCCAAAATACGTTCATCATACACTGCTAGGCGCCTTGGGAAACGTTTCCAATTTCAAAACGTTATTGGCATCGCTGACCCTCGTTCAAGCACATGACGTCACAAACTGGTTTGGACGACGCTATCGATTTTAGATCTAGAGAGCCTGCATATGACATCCAACCACTCAAGACGTTGGATAAATCATCTTCATCGTGTTTCGAAAACGTTTCAAAAGTGTTAAGGCGTCGCACAACATGGGAATTTCGGGTCATTGATATTTGGAGATCGATTGCCATTCTGTCTGTCTGTCATTGCTATGTGGCCGAGTTGAATGTTTCCCCCCTCCCGCATCACTAGAATTATCCTCCTGAGGTCACATGCTCAGACGAATAGTTTTCAAGAATTTCTATGAACGAGTTTGCCAAGTCTCTGCCCAATTTTCTTTATTTTTTTAAACGTAGCAAGCAGTTCAGGGGATTTTGTGTGCCTACTCAGGGCTGTATCAACACTACTGAGTATAACGAACGGTTTTTTAAGTTTATCGCACCCCTGCTGAATTCAGAACACTGGGCTAGTCATGCGTGCTCACCAATTCGATTAGGTCATACGCCCTGTGCTCAGTGTTGTTGTGATTGGTAAAATTTGGCAATCACACAATGCACGTGTGCTATGCTGGGAAGTTTATGGGTTCGTATTCCTTTCTTTTGGTCCAAGACACTCACGGAAAAATGATCGTGTCTCCGCCATGATTGTTCGAAAGGGGGGGTTGAGATGCTCATATACAGTAGACCCCGGGTCTCAGTAGATTGTGCGTATGCGATCTAGACAGTTAGGGCGTACCTGGGCAACCAAAAATACCGCGCTAAACTGGTAATGTTACTTTCGGGACAATCGTAAATGAAATCCAACGCCGCTTTATGTAGTCCATCATCTCCTCACAGAATAATTTAAAACGATAAATCTGTCTCAAGTCACCATTTCTCCCCCCATTTGGTGCTCTTCGTTCCATTCCAATAGCCTGGTAAATTCCATGAGACTGCAGAGATCAAATTAGTTTTCTCTTAAATGTGTTTATCTGTGTTGTGGTTCTTTTAAATATATTTATTCCTACAAATTAAACTGCTTATAGAGGTAAATTATTCTGGTTTTCGTTTTAGATTTATGCAGGGTGATTGCGCGTGTGCATGAAGATTTGCATTACTGTTGACAGTTTTTATAAAAGTAATAGTTTTATTTAAACATGTATTTTGCTTTGCGTTTTAAAGTTTCCTCATGTTTTGCATCATGCATTTGAGTTGTGACTCTCGAGTTGTGTGATCCAGCGCCTGGTTTATTCCATTCAAAATGTCGAAGTCGACCTTGCCAATCAGTCAACCTCGAAGCAATTTGCGGCAAGGCACAAACACTTAAGCCCAAACTGTAGGAGTGTGTACCCGAAGCCCGTTAATGGGAGGCATCGGTTGGTAACACATATTTGAGATCCAGATTCAGGTCAGCCGGAGTGTACATAGTGGGTGGCGATCGTCAAATAAGACAGCCTATAAAATTTGGTGACATATTTTCTTCTCTCATTTGTCACTCACGGTCGATAACGAACACGAATCGGTGTCAACCGTTTTTTTTTAAAACTGTCGTCAGCGCGTCGTCAATCCTTGATGCTCATGAGAAACGGTTGGGGGCTAAACACCGGTTTCGGCAGCTTCCCTGGATTTTTGTAAAATATTTTACGAAGGCAATACCGTACCCAGAATCGGTAGCTTTATTGGGTCCGATGCTCGCAAAATAATTGTATACTCTGCGTCAGTAATGTACACGTGAATTGGACTGTCACCCGAGTTGTACGCTTGGTCCCCGGAATATATTTTTAGACATGGTAGTCGCGAATGATCAAATGGCTTTTGACTCGTGAATCGGAGATACTATCATTAATCAATGGCACGAAAGCAATTTGCAAATGAAACAATGAAGCCTCTGTTTGCTGACTTTTTTTTTTAGTGTTTTGCTGTATTTATTGATGTACGAAAATGTGACCTTACATTGAAGTTCAGTGGGATGTGTGTGTGCTACTGCTGGTTATAAACTGGTAAAAAAGGAATGAACGACCTTTGATGGGTGTTCCAATTTATCTCGTAAGGTGGTGTGCGTTTCATTGATTTTGTTTTTGTTTCACCATGTTCTTTAATAGAGTACTTACATTCAATCTATAAATAGAGAAAATTAGAAAAATACTGATTCGTCTACCAATTTTCAATAAGTTTTTTTTTTAATTGAGACTGCTTCTTTTTAGCTTTCTTGAATCAGAAATGCTAAACTAATTTCTTCAAGGCTAGCTTAGAAAACCCCATAAAACAAAATGATCTAACCACTATTTGGTTGTGCCCCAGGATCTTTCACTTGGGTTACATCCTTCGAAAGAACACAATGAATCCTTATCTTCTGATCTGAATAGTTAAGGAGTCATTATTGTTATTACGTAAGAGTGAGTCGTTAATTCATTGTCTGGCCTTTCGAAAGCAGGGGCATTTACACGTAAACGCACGTACAGCATAATTTAAATGGTTTCGTAAAACAGTGTAGCTTGTACTATAATTTCTTCTACATGTGCAGCTGTACATGTTGAGTAGAGTAATCGACGTTAGCGAAATCATTATTCCAATCCGAACAACATGTTGTGTTCGTGTATTCTATGAACGCTATTATCTGTGTTTTATCCACATGCAAAACTATGTCTTTTGATCCTGAGTCCCGGTAGCGAGAAATTGAATGACATTTCACCGAAAGATGAGTGAATTCTAAAATATTTTGTCTGTAAATGAGACCCGCTAAAACAATCCTAGTGAAAATTACGAATACCCACTTAATTGCTGTTTATATTAACAGGATTAACGTTTGCCCGAAACAGCGCTTCTGTGCAGAACTAAAAATATTGCTATAGGGAATCATAAATCTCATTTGTTCGTGTTCGGTTATTGTGAAATCACTTTGTGTGAAAAATACATCTGGCCGGAACGCGATTCTTTTTTCCCCCACTTAATCTGGGGGAATTCATATCAAATTCAGATTCAGGAAAATTGATCATCAGGTTTAGACTTTGTTCTCAGGAGGAGGAAGGCCCTACCTATACCCACCCGTGTGTAATTGCATGTAGGTGCGTTGTCATTAACGGCACGTTCAGTGTGACCATGATATTCAGATCGGCTGTACATGTTTGTGTGTGAGGGGAGCAGCACGCAATTCGGCGTCTTCGTAGCTGTGGCGCACCGATGTCTCGGAGTGAGAAAGAAAATGGCAACCCATTACTTTTGGAGGACTTTGCCATAACTAATCGAGCGAAATTTGTGATGTTTTATGTGACAGTTATCTGATGTTTTAATTATAGCCAATACTCCCCACGTCCATTTAGACGATTGTGTCGGCAAGCATGTGGGGATTTTTCTTTTTTTTTGTTTGACAACTTTATTAACTATATAGATTGTCCGGTAGACTAACATAAACTTGTACATGTTTTTGCGAATGTTTACCAGCCATACATGAAAGGGTCACTCCAAAAATGACGCCTCAAAAGGAAATGTGTAGGAATGGAGTACATTTCAAAACGATGCTCAATATTTTGTAATACTATATATATATATATATATTTTAATTGAGCCTACGTAGCTCTTAAAATCGCCACAGCGATTGTACTCAGTAGCTTGCAGCGCCTCTTCAGCAAGCTCTTTTGTCACTTTGATCCATATACACTCTGTACAGTGTTTGGTTGTCCAATGAAAGGATGTATACTAAACCATCCGGTCGTCGAGTGGTCGAGAGGTAGCGTGTTTTCCTCAAACACCCGTGATCGCGGTTTCGATTCCGGCCGATACCTTCGGAATTTTTCTGGCGAGAGGAATTCCTTCACACGCCTTCTTTCGGAATAGAAGTAAAATCATGACTCGTACCTGTACGATATCGGGCATTAAAGATTAGGCACAATTTTCCAGGTCCTACCTGGGATGAGGTTTAAGATGTTAAATCAACGGTGAATGTCCTTTTTAGCAAACAATTTTATGGGTCAACCCTTTGATACGTAGACAGTGCTCTATTGGACGCGGAAAATGGGGATGGAGGTTGTTTCTCCCCTAAGGATATGTAAGAATGTTGGGTAAAGTATGTATTACCATTTCTTTTAAGGGGCATACCCCGTCACTCCCACTCCGACCACCCTCAAGCCTGGACAAATCCAGCGGCTATTTGAGATTTGTATTCGATAACCCCAAAAGATGTTGCATTGGTGACAGTCGTTTCCAATTGTGGCAGCATCAAGGAAGCGCCCGCTGCAATAATTAAGCCAATATTTATTTCGGGTTTACTTAAGTCGCCCCGAGTTGCTCTGCGAGGGTAGTTAGCTTTTTCGTCGTATGGCGACGTCAAAAATGACGAGAATCCGCCATTGATGGGTAACCGGTTCTAGGTCACACTGGTTTGAACGTTTACATTTCCTATTAAAATATATTTTTAAAAAATACTACCAACATTTTTGGAGTGCCCCTCGTCTAAATGAGCCATGAGCGCCGGCCATTAATATCTCACGCCAGCATGAAACACTCGTTGTGTATGTAAATTGGCGCGCGCGTTTCGCATGTCTAAGCGAATCAATGAGAGAGAGAACTTGAAGGCGATCATTAAGGTCTAGTATCATTATCCGATGGGTTTTTCTCGAGAAGGACTTCGCAGGCAGCGGTTTCGCTCTGAATTTGGGCATCACCATGACTAACCTTATTCATTAGTTATTGTTGCTCTTTTTCTGAGTTACTTTGTCAATTTTGTCGTATTTATTAAGTGTTGCCCGGTTAAAGTCGTTACGCGCGCCTTTGTTGGGAGTTATAATTTTGTGTTAACAATTTCAGTAGCAATTTATTTTGCCCTTCGTCCTTCTGTTTTGGTGTGGGACTGGCTTCTGTGTTCGTGTATCTGGTTTTTTTCTGGTCCAGGAGGTACATTTTCGCTTTCAAATTTGATTATCAAAATCAAATTACGTCATCTGCGCATGCGCACAATCCCCAATTCCACTTATTCTGTTTTGTACGCATGCGCATATAACGTAATTTGAGGGTGAGAAACTAGTTTGTAAGACCAAAATGCACCACCTGGTCCAGGTTATGGTAATTCAGAAATCCATTGTGGATTATCTGCTCGTTTTGATTGCGCTTTTTTACTTGTTAGTTAGCTGGATGTGTGATCATCGTGAGATTTCCTTCTGTCAAGCGTACCAACATCATCATGATTTTTGGAATAGTTTTATTCATACAATTGAAAATCAAGAAATATGGTTAGAGGAACGTTATCTCTAGGGTTTCACTCAGAAGTACTCGAGACAGGGGACTCGACCTGGGAGGGCTGTACCGGTTTCGTTTTGATCGCTGCATTGAAGTCGGATGAAAACGTTCAAATGTGTCTAACCTCTCTCTCAAAGTGTGGCCTGACAAATTTGACATTCGATTGGCATCTCCTTTCCGAAATGATCATAATTTTTATATATTTTTTTTTAACGCCGCAGTAGAAATCGTTCGCGTGTTTAAGAGATTGTGTTTATGCGAAACAGTAGCTGCAGGTATTGAATGTCGAGTAGGCTATAAGTCACTGGTGTGATCAGGTTACCGAAATACCTGCTACGTTTCTGGCACCACCTTTACCGATATTTGCGAGAATTGGGGAGTGGAAGAAAAAAACTTGTTGAAACGTTAGCCGTGAACTCTGCGGGTAGTGGATCACGCTATGGACCTTGCGAGCGAATAGAAAAACTACCTAAGAAGAACTTTTACAGAGTACTGTATATCGCACCAATGATGGCGTAAAGTCTAGAGTGCAGGATCACAATTCGTTATCATAATGTGACCGTCAAGAAACGGTATGGTGCACGCTTTTATGTAATCGTGCCTTGGGGCAACTTCCGAAAACGTAGGATTCACCAATTGCTCACTTGATGCGCTGCAATCTCTCATTTAAACTATAGTGGCGAAACTATAGTGGAAGACTGATCAACTACAGTTTTCGGTGTGCGTCTCTGAGCACGTTGAATAATTTTTCAAGAATATTAAGAATCTGTCATTCTTTTTACGGATTCCTGTTATGTGGGCAACTGCAATCTGCATGGACAAGTCACATTTGCCGTTTATAGTAAAAATGTGATCCAAGTGGAATTTCTCTGAATTAACTATTTATGGCGAAATAATCACGTTTGACGTGTTGCGTCAGATGAAAAAGACGATAAAAATCCGTTAAAATCTTCTCGAAGTGGGCACAATTTATTCATTTTATGAGTATTTCAATTATTTGGCTTCTGCGGTGCGGCGACCATTTTATTTTCGCTCGCGAGACGATTTGGACGTCACGTTACTATGACGTGATTTGTTGAAAAGTTTGGTACTCAACCACACCGCCTAAATAGGAGGCAATCACTCTCGTTTTGTTGCTTCTATTCTGATTTATGACGTACATTGTAATACAATAACTTCTCACGAGCCGGGACGCGTACCTTGTGCAGGTAGATCCTAGCCTGTCTAAAAAGTAGCAATAGTTATTTTACCTTGGGTATCGTTTCGACCATTATTATAATGTAAACATCAATATCTGTCGTCGGACATATTGGAAAACTTTTCACCGGCTTTGCCGGAGATTATCAGATAGGCGTCCTGTTTTTGAAGCCATGTAGCGCTAAATCATTTGATACGTGTGGTACATTGCAGTTGGGCCATCGGTTAGCTATTTATTTTAGGTGGATTTATTTCTCATTCCTTGCCAGGTAATCACTTACACATAGATTTATTTTTGTTGAAATTTACTCAGTGTACTCGAAAATAGTCAATGGCCGGTGGAAACTAAACTGGCTACCTAGCCATGCAAAATGCTCAATCCTATATTATAAAACTAAGAATTGGATTTTGGTGTGCAGAGCAAAATTTCAGAACGGCTCAATGAAATCGCAT